>JAPDEK010000045.1:0-264538 GCA_027569065.1 Aspergillus cavernicola
CCCCCCCCCCCCCCCCCCCCCCCCCCCCCCCCCCCCCCCCCCCCCCCCCCCCCCCCCCCCCCCCCCCCCCCCCCCCCCCCCCCCCCCCCCCCCCCCCCCCCCCCCCCCCCCCCCTTTACAACCCCAACCCGGCAACCCCGATGGCAGCAGGTGAATGGTTTTCATACGTGGTGTCTTCCGCTCTAAACCCCCCCCCCCCCCCCCCCCCCCTTTGACGCCAACCATCCCATGTCTTACCACCGGCTATATCGCATTCTACCTATTTGCAATAAACAATTCATATCTATCTCGCATGCTTAGGAAGCCGGAATCCCATGTACGGGAGATAAAGACTAGGATGCCAGTAAACGAAAAGCGCAACACAGGGGAAGATCGGCACGGCATCAAAGATATAGAATGGCCACTCGTGGTTGTTGATATACCCACCGTGGCCTTCTGTAAACTCGACCATTCGGTAGATGGATCGGATCTATAGTTTATACTAGTGGTTAGTGGGGCTCATGTCAAATAAAGGTAAACAGAGAGGAGGGACGTACTAGAATCATAACGGTGGAAAAGTTCACAACCCGTAGCAGAGACTGCCATTCGGTCTTCCTCGGCTTATCCTGGACTTGTAAAGCAAAATCATCCTGGTCCTGCGGATAGAGTGGCTGAGGCGCGGCTTTGAGGAATTTCTTGGATGTGAAGTTAAACCGTACGGCGGCGATAGTGAAGATGCCAAAGGCGACGATTTGGACAATAACGCCTATCAGCGCGAGGTCGCGGCCGCGGTTGAAGGAGTCGATGTCATCTTGGCTTGTCCCGTTCCCGGAGGTGATCATGACAGCGCCGATGAGCTGTAGGAAGAGGGCAATGACATCGAAGCCGACGAAGATGGGAGTGACGAAGCGTGGCGGCACCCAGCAGATCCTGAAGGTGCGTTGGTCTTTCGGGACGACGAGGAAAATGATGCGGCCGAAGAGGACGTAGAGGGCTCCAGCCATGAGGACGGGAGCGAGGATTAGGAGGGAGAACTGGAGAACGTAGACTGTCCGGGCTGTTACGTCTTGCGTGGATACGGTGCGGGCGATGTAGCCGACCGCTTCCACTGTTGCTTGTGGTTAGTATATGGAGATGAAGAGGGAAGTGAGGCTGTAATAGATGGAAAGAAGACATACTTGCTGCAGAGATTACCATGACCAGCCAGATCACAGGTCTAAAGCGAAGCCATTGGACAACGGTCCCAATGAAAGCAAGTCCATAGAGGACTGCAAACAGTGCCGCTGCTCCCAGCGAGGGATCGTAGTTGTAGTAGGAGTCGGGATCTTCTCGACGAACAAGCATTGTAGTAGACCTCGGAGGAGGTGCAAGAAGTTGAGGATGTTGAGAGTGGAATCCGTGTCAGCTTGCGGAGATATTGATACTTTTATACCTGGTGTTTCAAGTCCAAGGACTGTATCACTACTTGCTTGCCTACAGAGGTTAGGGTGTCCGCACAGGAGGCCCAGAACACAGCCACGTCGGAGAGTGGGAAGTCGCTCCTATGAAGAGTCAGAGAATTTTGAATTGGAGGATTTGAGCCTTGCGAAGTTGAGCTGATCTCGTTGAAGCCCCAGTATCGCTGTCTCTGATTGGCGAGAAATGAAGACGAGATGGTGGCCTCATTAGGAATAGCGCGTTTACGTGGTGAGGTTCCAAGAGTGGCTGAGCAGCGAGCATGGGTTCTTCTCCATCAGCTGCATTTACCTAGGCTACATGATAGCATCGGAAAGATTTCTTTCAGCTCCAGCTTCAAGAGATGACATTCTGTTGTCGCCCAAGTCAAAGCTGTTTCCGTTGTAGGCAACGACGTATCAAGGTAAAGTCTACTCGTCGCGAACCTCTTGGCATCGAGCCGAAACTTTGAATCATCGTGCTAGATTCTAATGTGGATAGTGCGATCGTGTTCGGCCCGCATGCTCGCAATGCAAGCGAGCAGGCAAGCAATGCGCTGGCTACCGAGAGGAGCTCTCGCTGCTGTTTCGGGATGAGAACGAACGAACCATTCGGCGGGCGAAAGCCGCAAAAGAACGATCGCGAGCAAAAGAGCAGGCGATAGTACGGCGCCCATATTCTCCTGGCACCCTGACAGAGGATAGTACTCTGTCAGAGGCTACCACACTGTCCAAGCTCAACATTATCTCGGTTTTGAGTAGGCCGATGCTTATGACTTCGTTGGACATTGATTCCCATGCACTGCAGTTCTTCATTCACCACTTCTCCACAGTCCCGTGGTTTCATGGAAGCTTTCCACCAGCGCAACACCGGAATATGATCCAAGATCTTGACATCGATCCCTCCTTTCGAAGTTCTGTCGTCTCTATTGGCCTCGCCGCCATGTCTAACGTTCACCGAGACCGTACGTTGTTGGGCCTCGCCCGCCAGCGATATGGAACAGCACTCAGTGAAGTTCGGAAAGCCGTTGGGAATCCGTCTTGCGGCAACGTAGGAAGTTTACTGAGGATGATTCTCATGCTGGCACTTTTCGAGGTCAGTGTCCCGGGAGCTATTTTGCGACGGAGGCTGACGGAGACAGATGGTGGATGCGAAGCCAGAAACATTGCACTCCTGCACAACCCATATAACAGGGGTTTCTGCGCTATTGAAGAAATTCCCTTCCACTCGAGGGAGGGAGTTCAACGCACAAGCAGAGTTATGGTTCTACTTTGCGGTGATTGTCAACTACTTCCAGGTCGGAGGTCCATTCCCCGCCGAATTGAATAATTGGTCAGCGCCACGGATGGCATCGAACACAGGGGAAACTTGGCCGGCGTTTGAATTAATTGAGATTCTCATCAAGTTCGTTCGGTTATGTGCGGCCCTCCCGTATCACCAAGCAACGGAAGTAGAGCTTTTGCGTGAAGTCGTTGGCTTGGAATTCGAACTCCAGAGCTGGATGGATTGTCTTCCGGCGCAGTGGTCCTTTGTCGTCGAAGAAACCGCGGATGTACCTGGGACATTTTACGGGCAGTATCACATCTACCAGAACGTCTGGGCCTCTCGGGTATTGAATAATTACCATGTAAGCCGCTTGCTGGTCAATGAGGTGATTCTGGCATTCATATCCAAGATTGACGAGCCCACTGTTGAGTGGATTGAACAGAAAGAGCGCTCACTGGGAGTGGTAACCCAGATGGCGACGGACATCTGTGTTGGCATCGCAACTCAAGACCTGTTCAGGGAGCGTAACTCGCTCTTAAGTCAGCACCAACCTCGTCCGCTGCTGAGAGGAATATTCATGACCATCTATCCATTGACAGCAGCGGCCAGTGCAACGACAGTACCGGACCAACTTCGCAACTGGGTGATCCAGACTCTCCAGAAAATCGGCGATCAAATGGGAATCCGAGAAGCCCTGGAGGCGATCCCGCGGATCCAACTCGCCGTTGCGAATGAAATGCAGCTGGCAATGTCGGTCACGTGTGGATGAGATCTTGTCGGGTTAATCTTGCGATGTTGAGCAAGGCATCTGGATATGATTTGTTGTTCGTAGCGCTTACTGCCTGATGAATGAGCAATGATGGCGAATGAGTTGGCAGTCGATGCCTTGGCAGATCAGGCGTGTCGCTGTCTCATCCACCGCGGATTTGGCTGGATTGGGTTGGTGCATCACAGGAATACGACGGCTCTCTCATTATTAAGCGCTGGAAGTATGGATCAAGGATGAGCGAGTGACACTTCGGAGTCCTCGGAGTATTGTGTGAACCTGTAGACTGGACGGAGTACGCAAGGAGTTTGGTCAGATGGGGACTGGTGCTCGGATGAGATCTTGAGGATCTTTGCCTGTTCCTGAGATGGTACAGTAATGATACAGCAATACTGACCATCACGCCATCAAACATGATTCAAGCCCTGCTCTGTCAGGTAATGCCGATACCACACGACATTAGACTAGTAACAGCAGTTTAATTGGATTTTCTTTAGATTATTGTCACTCGCTGATGAAAGTTCGGTAGGGTCTGCCACTATCGAGAAATAACCGTGGTTGATAAGTTCGACTAGTCAGGGGTTGTTGTGACTTGTAACACTAACCGCCGTCTCAGACAGATAAACGAGACCTGAGATGAAACCCTTGAGATAATAATAATGGAGGTGACAGGAGGAGATGGAATTCTTTCATGGTCATCAATAATCTGAGTCAGATTGTTTTGTCTGGACCGATAGAATTTTCGTGCCTGATGCTAGCAAGCCTAGCATTCAGGAACTAGCCCTGGAGACCCTCAAAGCCAGACTTAATTTGTTGAAGATGGACATTCTTTCAGGCGCCGATCGTGCAATTTACGAGGGCTGAGTCTGGACAACACGAACCCCTTGCGGAGGATTGTTATTGGGCCAGCGTTCTCGTGTTGCCTCTCTTTATTGTCCCGCCTGTATTTAGTCCAACGCCTCCCCCGGCATTCTCTTCCGCTCCTTTTCCCTTCCTCCCCATCTCGTTTGACCCTGAGCAGCGCTCTACATACACTCTTTACATCTACCGTTCTCCTCTCTAGACTGCGATTCGCTCACTCCTTTGCGTCTCCAGTTCAATTTCAAACTCACAGCCGTTCGTTCCACCTTCACCGACATCGCTTACTCCCAACGCATCGCATCCCACTCAAAAGTGCCCTCGCAACCGTCAAACAAATCCATCCTTCAAGACCTTTTCTATCCTCAATTCCAATCCCAAAATTCGCATCTTCATCATGAAGCTTAGCGCCATTGTCTCGACCGTCCTCTGCCTGGGCGCGTCCCAGTTTGTCGGTGCTGAAGCCCTCACCTCCACCCTGACCACCACCATCACCAGAACTCTGGTCCGTGTCAACGCTGTGACGCCTTCCGCGACCGCGACCCCGTCGCCCTCCTCGTCGTCTGTCCCATTGATCCCTACGAGCCACCCTGCTTCCAGCAGCACTCTGTTCCCCTCTACCGCGACGGCCACCGCTACCGTGAGCAACGCCCCAGAGGACCCGCTCCACACCAACATGGCTGCCGGTTTCGAGGGCAACATGCCTATTGCCCTGGCTGGCGGTGCTTTTGCGCTGCTCTTCGGCGCCCTGTAAGGGACGGGACCAACATTGTCCAGCAATGACTCCTCAATCGTCTTTTGCGACATGTCAATAAAGCAGTGGAGGGCTGCTGATCATAAGCGATCCAATTCGACTTCTCTTCTTGTTTCTACTTTATACTTACTTGGCCGACTTCTTACCCTACTATTTTTTACCTTCTTGTCTCCCTCCTCTCGGCTCTCGGCCGCCATCGAGAGGAATAAAACGGGAGGACGGTGTTATGGATTCTATACCCCCTATTTACGATTACGATTTCATGGTGCTTGCCGGATTTATTTACTTCTTCTTATCGTTTCTGATTAGTGAGCCGCTGGTGCAATTCGGCCAGGATTTTATTGGGCTGTGTTACACATAGCATGTGTATATAGGTCGACTCTCCGAATCCATTGCAGTCATCGCTGGAATTGAAGTAAACATTGATTGTATTTTGAATTGGACGTAGTCAGTAGTATAGTGTATGACTGTAAATGATCCACTTGGGATCTTGACGACATGCAGATCATGAACTCATACTCTGCAGAATAAACTGGAGTTCGGGATGGACTCCGATAGACTCAACTGTGGACTGACTCGTGGGTGTGACCCCGACGCGTCTGTTTTGGTAACTCGTCAGTGGTCACTCAGTGGAGTAAACTCCATCAGGACTCAGCAGAGAGCCGATTCACCCGAGACTCGACTTGACTCTTGAAATCAAGAATCACCTTAGCAGAGAGTTGAGAGTCGAGACTCGAGAGTGAGACAGACTTATCAGATCGCGTGCATTCTTCGGACGCCATCTCCCGAGATGCGCTGATCGTCGCTTCTTCTCCCCACCACGCGTTCTCCAACCGTCATTCCTTTTAAACTCCTATCTTCCCTACCCCTTCGCCCCTTTGAGGCCTTGACGCGCCCAAACAGTGGCAAATATACAATCATCAAACAACAGAATGGATACCGAACCCCCCCTCCCCCCACCTCCACGCATCCATCACCGCTCCCCAAGAAGAGCCCATCCCCATCCCAATCCCCAAGCTCAACCTCACAGTCGCCCCTCAACCTCAACCCGCCCAACCAAAAGACCATACCGCCTCTCAGTCTCAGCCTCCCGCTTCGACGACCAATCCTCCCAACCCTCCAGCGACCCTGCGCTCTTCTCTAGCGACGATATCCCAGCCTCAGGACTCGAGAACTACCATGCCCCAGTCGCCTCGGGGTCGCGCAAGCGGCGGTATCGCGGGACGTGGTGGGGAGAGATGGTAAAGGAGAAGGAAACGAAGAGAAAGAGAGCGGATTTCAAGGAGAAGAGGCTTGTTGACTCGGGGGTTTGGATGGGGAGTGATGAAAGTTTTTTGGCGTCCGAGGATACCAACGGTTGGGGGGAGGATTTGTTGAAGGATGAGGGAGTTGGCAACGGCGGCGGTGATGGAGGTGAGGCACGCGAACAGGGGGTGCCTGGGGTGCGCGCGGGATTCGCGAAGAAGGTGGAAGAGTCGAGAGAACATCAGATGGCTAGGGCGATTGTGAATGATTGTTTGGAGAGGGGGCAGGATAGTGTTGATCTTAGGTATTATGCCTCCATTCGGCTTGAATGTTGCGAGACTGACGAGACAGTAATGACAATCTACGCGTCGTCCCACCTGGGCTGCTACGACCACTGCAGCACCTGACGAAGCTCCCGTCGATCAAGGAGCCTCCAATCTCAGAGGAAGGATATAGCTCGCTGCAGCCGTTTCTCCGTCTCTTCCTTGCTGGAAACGCCCTGACCACGCTCTCTAGCGAGCTATTTGCGCTTGACTCCCTGCGCGTGCTCAGTTTGCGCAACAACAAGCTCACCGAAATCCCACCTGCAATCCGCAGACTCACCAAGCTCCAGGAACTGAATCTCTCCGTTAACCGCCTCCACTATCTCCCCTGGGAGCTCCTCTGGTTAATCAAAAAAGGAGACCTAAAGCACTTAACCGTCCGACCGAATCCCCTCCTTCATATCGAGGAATCCGAAATCGCCCAGTGGCATCTCCCAGAAAGCCAAGAGGGAGGCATTGCCCTCAAAGCCTGCGAATATAACGGCCCCGCTCCAGAAGAATCATGGGCCCCTATCCACGTCGCAACAAGCCCCATCCATCGATTCAACATGGAGGGTATCCCCATCACAGAGACACCAACAACCCCCGTACACCTCGAATCCCGCGTCCCGTCGCTCCGCGAAGCAGCTCTTTTATCATTTAGCAGATCCTCCTACTTCGACACCATCCCCGACGACGAGATGGCTGACTTCCCCAGCTTGATGCTCCGTCTTCTCAGAGATGCACGAGATGTGCGCAGTGCCGGTGGTCGATCCTGCTCGGTCTGTCATCGGAGTTTTGTCATCGTGCGGACGGAGTGGATCGAGTGGTGGGATTGCAGCACTTATGAGAATGGGCTTAAGGGGTCAAGGGCCTCCGGGGAGAGATTGCGTCCTTTGCCGTTTAGGAGATTGGGGTGTAGTCTTGCTTGTCTTCCTAACTAATTAGAAGCGTGACACCCATCCCTGTTTAGCGGTGTACATCATGTACAAGTATACTGTGATTGAGTTGCAACTTGATACACATCTAAATATATCATAACCTATCCCAAACCTAATCCATCACTTACTACTACTCGCCTTCTCCAAATCCGCCGCCCACAACGCCGCCCCAACCGCATTACTAAATTCGAACACCATTGACGCAAACGGCACCATCTCCAGCAGCACCGACGCCATCCCAAGCCTATACATATACACCCCGTTAGCCCTACCCAACTAAAACACCCATAACACCCCCAAAGAAATTAAGAGAAAGAAAGAAACGTACCCAGTGTAACCCCCCCTTCTCTCCCTTACCCACTCCCCCCTCTCCCTCTCATCAAAACCCCTCAGTTGAAAAAATCGCTCATGCAACCCCGGCCCAACCCTCTTCCCAGAAACATAAACATACATCAGTGTCCCAATAACAGGGATAAAGTTTAACGGGAGTAAGAGGAAACTCTTTGCCATCCCGCCTAACCAACCACCCCCCGCACCAGACCCAGACCCAGACCCAGCAGCACCAGCCGAGCCAAAAGGCCGCTGAACCAACCCCCCAAGCCTCCCCCAGACCCCTCTTACAGATGAAGACCCCTTCACAACCCGTCCATTCGAAACCAACCCCTCGCACCCCCTCTCAAGCAACACCGCATCAAAGATATCAAGCAACGCACCCCTCATCAGAAACGCCCTGGCGACGAAACTCGTAACCGCAGAAGCTTCAGCAAGGACAAGGAGTGCAGCGGAGAGCGGGGCAAAGGGACCGGAGAAAAGGGCCATGAAAGTTGTTTGCGGAATGTATGTGAAGATGAAGAGGGTGGTTGTTATGGAGATTCCGGAAACGAGGGTTTTTAGGAGAATTGACTTGAGCGGGGTGTAGAGGGCAGGGTGGGTTAGGAGGTGGAGGATTCCCTGTGATAATTTTGTTTAGAATCTTTCTACGTACTGTAGGTGCTAAGTTATACTCGGTTTGGTGGGTGTTTTGGGAAAAGGGGGAATGACCTTGAAAGGGTAGAGGTATGCGCCGGAGAAGGCGATGTCGGAGGCGACGGCAGAGAGATGTTTGGATTCAGCGCGGAGGGCTTCTTGTGCTCTGTCGGACATTTTGGATGTACTTAGTAGGAGGGCTGTACTGTAGGTGGGGTTTGGATGTCGATAGAGGGGATATTGGTCAGAGGTGGTGTTGAGGTTCAGAAGTTCGTTTTATCTACTTAGCTGACGTCATTATTAGACCTATTTTACCTAAACTAACTTTATAATGTACAGAAGCTATTGATAGTAAAAGAGCATGGATTCAACGAATGGAGTAAATGTCGAGCTATAGCAACGTGGCGTCAAGATTAGCTGCGTTGCTTCGCTGCATCGTGCGGTTGCTAGCCGCTATTCAACCGGGTCGTGTCCCTAACGCCAACCAACTCAATGCGCAACGCTAATACAACTCGCTAACAAAAGAAACGCTTCAAGAGACCATCCAGAACCCGAAAGTAGTGAGTAAAAAGACGAAGAGATTAGTTGTCGGTGTCGGCCCTGCTTTGGTGCCAGATGGTGTCTCCGCTAAGGGCGGACAAACTGAGAGCCGGAAAGTTTCGCCAGCTCGGAGAAGTCGAAGAAGAATGCCTTTCGAGTCCGGTCTCCGGGGAGGCATGTCGCTCCAGGTCTGACATCTCATCATCGCTCAATCCGCTTATCGGAACAGGAGCAGAGGATGCTCCACGACGTGAATCGCGGTCATTCTCGGTTGACTCGCGAGCTTCATGATTGTGTGACATGGACCGCACGACATCCCCCTTGCAGATCGGACACGTGCGCCGGCGAGTCGTTAGCCACGGAGTACTGCATCAGTTAGCATAACTCTGAAAATGATTGGGCAAGTCACGTACATGCACTCCACGTGGAATTCATGGCCACATGGTAGGCTCATCACCCGGCTCTGCCCATCGACATATTCCTCAAGGCAGACAACACACTCGACTTGCCGACCAGTATACTTCCGGCGCCAAGTCGTAGATGTCCCGGGCTTTTCCCTCCTAGACTCGAATGACCGTGGCTCTGGGGACGGCTCCAGGGACTGTTGATACCCTGTCCGCGAGCGTGCATGTTCCGAGCTCTTCGCACCCAAAAGCGGGGATGTTTGTGAGACAGGTCCAGGGCTCGACGACCTGAGGGAGCTGGATGACGAAGACGATGCTGTGGGAATTGTGTGATACGTTCTCACTGGAAGGCGTTCAACTAGAGATTTAGGTGCCCGCCAGCGTCGTCGCCGGATGCGGGATCGGAGCAGAAGAAGAATATAGACAACAGACAGGGTAAGCAGCGGGCTGACGACAAGAACGAGAAGCGTGTCGAAGAAGGGACTAGTAGACATGCTCGTCGGTGTGAGCGTAACCCACAAACCTTCATGCTCCTTGGTTTTCACGTCTTTCTGAGCCACTTCATGAGTGGCTCGCTGTTTTTTCCCACTAGTAGCTGGAACCGGCGCGGGCTCGTTAGCTTTTGCGCCAAAGAGCCGTCGAGAGAACCAATTTGGCTTCGAGCTTGAATCTTCCTCAGAAGAGACTGATGGATGATGCGCTCCCTTTTTCGCGGATTTGTCTTCCGACTTCGACTTCTCCACCGCGTGGTACTCTCCGCTACCCGGGGTTATACTGCCGCCTTTAAGCGTTGAAGTCAACTGAGGCCCTGTATCAGTACGCTGCTTGCCTTCTGACAAAGAGGCCCCTGTCGGAACCGCCACAGCACTGCTTTTCGGTTCTACAAGATCTGGATCTCGCCAGTCTTGTACGCCAATGACAAAACCATCGCTATCACTACCCGCGTTGGATTTGGAATTTTTGTGGCCACTGGGACTTTCACCGGTCAAAGATGAGGACTCGTGATCAACATCGTTTGGAGACGATTCCTGATCCTCCCAATGGTCCAATGGGATCCAGTTGATGTTGCCGCTACTAGGAGGGCGCCTGTTGTCTTTCAGTGGATCTGCCGACCGTCCGCCATTGAATCCTAGGAACGACATCAAATGATGGAAAATTCCGGACTTTGATTCTATAGCTGCACCATCATTTGTGGTTTGGTGGGTAGAGGAGGGTGAAGGAAGAGCGGTGGCAGTTATCGTAGATTCCTTTTCAGAGTCGCCAAGGCCAGCTACTTTAGTGGCGTCAGTCCCGAGTTCCTCTCGTTCCTGCGGGGGGATAAGGGACGATAGCAAATGGGCCGTAGTGTAGGATGTGAACATCGATGGGATTGTCACATTTGAGGTACCGCCTCGCGCATACATTGTGACAAGACTTCCCCCTCGAGTATCGTCGCCCACAATCACCGCTACAGCCCCGCGTCGTTGAGCCCACTTAACCTTCTCCAGGAAGCCACAGCCACCCCTGCTCAATAGGACGACTTGACCACTGATCTCGGCACTTTCCTGCAGGGACTGTATATCCGCATGCGCACTCTGGCGAGTCGGCGAAGTGTCCCTGTTCTTTTCAGGGGGGTTCGAATTGACCACGGCCGACTCGGGAAGGGGATGATGAAGGTGGTCGTCTGTGCCGTCGTTCGTAGCCGGAGGTAGAGGTCCGGTATGTGCGTCATTCTGAGCGTCAGGACCTTGCAGAAAATCCGCGTGCCGTTGGGCCTTAGTAGTTTTGGTGATTTTATCATCAGAGCCAGGCTTCGCAGCGCGACTCTCGCTTGGCCCGTGGGAGTCGTCCTCTCCCCAGCCCGGAATATCTGAGCATCCCAGTTCCCACCCAGCTCCTGTCGATCTCTCCCCGAACCCACTTCCAACCCATAGTTGGCCGCTGAGCCCCTTGTCGGGGAGGAGAGGGCCGAACGCTGCAGGTCTGGCTAGGAAGAAGGTCGAGTTCTCATCGGTGAGGCTGATGATGGCGGAGGGAGGGAAAAGTGAGGAGGGTAGGTTGAAGGAGAAAAGGGCGTGTAGGCCTGTCGCCTGACCAGCAAACGAACTGGGTGTTGATACACGAGGAGATGATGTAAGAACGGAATAGAAGGTGAAAATGATGGGGAAGAAGATGAGACAAAAGGCGAGAACGAGGAGCCGAGGAGGTCGCATAATTGTTGTTTCTGAAGATTTTACAAACTTTAACAAACGAAAATAAACAGTGTCCTGCCAAGGAGAGGTCTATGACACGAGAGTAATCAGCCTTGTCTGCGCGAAACTGTCCCTTATGAACAGTCCAAGGGTCGTCGATTCGTCATGGAACGCGGCCTCATTGAGAGGGGCAAGCAAAGCTGAAGAGGCCGAAATCGAAAAGTATAAACAAAGCTATCTAGTCAACGATGGTATAGGAGCTCCAGAGCAGGATTAAGGACAGAAAGGGACAGGATAGACATGAAGGAGGATGGGATGAAGCATGGAGGAGCGAAACTTGGAAGCCTCCAAGGATCAAGACTCCAGAAGAGGCCGAGGGAGTCACGGGGGGTTGCTGCCTCAGGCATGATAGTCACACCTCCACCTGTCCATCCACGCTGCCAATCAGGCAACGAACTTAGTTCTACCCTTCTACTTATCTTCAATGAATGACTTCAATGACTTTTGTACTTTGATGATATCTGGTCAAGATTTCCTGAGATAATTTTTACCCGACTGAAAAATGAATATTGAAGCTGAAGCTGACGCTACGCTCCTTCTCCTGAAGATTATTGGGCTACTGCAGATCATAGCACCATCACCCCCACCAACAATTCGCATCTGAAACGCGATCAGCATACCGGTGCCTGAGATGGTTGGGACAGAACATGATCTGGGTGTGCACTGTGCTGTCTGCAACTTGAGTGGGATATGGACTACACTCCTACCCCGAAGGGTGTGCTACCCTTCCCTCTTGCGTCTTCTCTCCTACGAGCCATGGTTTGAGTCGCCGATCTAGGGATCGCTTGAAAACTAGCTACTTTACCTCTGTAGAGCCGAACTATGATGGTGACATCGCTGTCATTCTTGGGCATCTGATATATGTTTATGCTTTGCAACGCCTCTCTTTTAGCGAGAGGACCACGGATTGCTACTTAATGCCATGCTATTCCCTACTTATAATGTCTCCCACCCTCAGCAATCCACCATCCTAAACATTGCGCCATGGATTTCTTGCACAGACTCAAGGATGCTATAACCGGCAATAAATCCAAATCAAAGCGCCCCAGTAAGCGCATCCTCCGGTTACCCAGGACCTGTGTATAGGCACTTATTACTCCAGGTCGCGGCTCGGATTCTGATGACCATGAATCCAAGTACGATTCCATGAATGGGAGCTCCGGTAACAGAATTAGCAACGGCGCTGGTGATTATAGATCGAGAATCGAGGGCGACGGAGTGAGGCCACGACTTGGTACTACTACTTACGGCTCCGGCTCCAGTACACGTCCAGGGGACTGTAGTTCCTGTGGTGGTGACTGTCAGTCCGGCAGTAGTAGTGGGATTTATCGTACATATAGCACTACTACAGACCGCCATGGCTCCCAATCCCCGAATACCGACATGAGGGCTCGGACTGGACAGGGGTTCAGTGATAGTGATGCTGCTAAGGGCAGTAGCCATAACGGGGGAAGATCCGGATACCAAAATGCTGGATACAACGGATATTCTGGGGACAAGATGGGCATCAGAATGGAGCCTAGTCGTTTTCAGCGCAACCGGTGGTAAATTAGGGCCTTTTGTATTTAATCCTTTAGTTAGAATTTGCCCAACAGGCTTTGACTTTCATCCCCAGATGGAAAGAGCGATGCATAATATTATCCGAATTGAGAAGGAGCGTCTTCTAACTCCAACCAAGATTCACCGTTCAGTGTCTCTTTACTAGTATCTGAAGCTCTGTAGGAGAAGATTGTCCAGGTCCAGTGAAAGGATGAAGAAACTGACCCAAAGTGAGCTCTCTCTATAAATTATACCCACATAATCACTGATCATCTGTAAATCCAGGACAAAGAGGTCGAAAGAGGCAGCCTCTGGAGGTCCTTGAAGGAGACTCGCCTAAGAAGTTCGTGATAGAACTGGGGACTCATTCCAGTCAACAAAAAGTCAGTTTCTCTTCCTCTTCCTCCCTCTTTCTTCCTCTCTCTCTCTGTTCCCCTCTCTCTCTGTTCCTCTCTCTGTGTTCCTCTCTCTCTGTTCCTCTCTCTCTGTTCCTCTCTCTCTGTTCCTCTCTCTCTGTTCCTCTCTCTCTGTTCCTCTCTCTCTGTTCCTATCTCTACATCTCCCCCCCCTGCTTATCCACTCTCTAGTCAATTGCCTTTCATTCTGAACCCCATCCACCTCCACGGAACCCAACACCTCTCAAACTCCCAACTCAACTTTCTCTCAACTCGTGCTCTCCATTACACCCAATCGAACCTCACCGAAGCACATCGATGGCTACTCAAAGATTCTCCCCTCGCTCTCAAAGCCAGTCTCAGACCCCAGCCTTTATACATAGGGTTCTTGATTATGAGCTCGGTGGCGACCAGGAACTCGCATCATCGCAGCCGGTCTCCTTGATCCAGTTATACTCAAAAACAAACCCTTCAAGGAATAGGGCAGCGAAGAACTCGAAAGTCTTGCATCCTGATACCGCAGACGAGATGATGGGCGATGCATCCTTTCACGGAGTCAACAAACACGAGCCTTCGTCTCGATTTTCTCTTCTACATCACCCTAACACAGTGGATTACAGACTTAGTGATGACACTGGGCATCTAACTCCGCCTCCACAACACGTTTCGCAAGAGTATGCATGGCAGCATTACGGGAGGCACAGTAAAGATGCTCAAGATCAGGCATGGCACCTAAGTCAAGGGGACTACCACACCCAGAAGAACCCCCTGAACTATGCCTGTTATTACAACCTTGATCGGTCGAGGGAGGGTAGCTGCCTGTCTGAGAGCCCATTTCTAAGGAAAACGAATCCCAAATTCCCAGAACGTGAAGCTTGGCGTGTAGACATCACCCCAGTCTCTCAAAGGCATCCATTTGATACGCCACAGTCAAGTATTTACGCCCAGAAGGAATATATGCCAGCTCCCTCACTGCAGATTTATAGAGCTAGCTTCGATCGGCCTCATGATAAATCGCCTTACGAGTCCTTCCGTTTGAAGCATCGCAACAATCGAACGGATCTACCTGAAATAACTTCGGGCCTGCAGTACGGATGCAGTCCCGAATTAAAATATGAGCACCACACCGGCAACACGACCATCCGTTCAGAACCAACCCTCTCAACCCATTTTCGCGAGCGGCTGCCGAACTTCGAAACAGCCCCGCACTCGAGGGAAGCTCAGGCGGCTCTCGAATTGCAAGACTCATCTGCACTCGGTTCGAGGATATCAAGCGGAACCAGCATTGCCCATAGCGCACTGAAAGAGATTTACGCCCTCTTAGACAATATGAATGTTGGCTCTAGCACCGATCCCAAACCAACGTCGACTTCTCAGGGCAGCGAATCGATGGAGAAGGAGCCTGCCATGGCACATGATCAAGTGAAACTAGATGACAGGCCGGGCCCTGAGTCCTTGGTGACAGAGGCTCGTGGTAAAAGCAAAAGAAAATATTCGACCCCAAAGGAAGGCAATTCCGATGAGCCATACATATGTCGACGGGAGACCACCATAGGAAAAGGGGAGCCTCACCCAAACGAGCCCAGTCCGCCTCCTGATCCTGGAGTAGCGACGACTAGCCCAGAACCACCTCCACTTCCGGGTCTTTTCGATCTCAACGACATATTAGCTCCAGGAACGTCTCGTCTATTTTGGAAGACGGCCTCCGCACAACCAAGGTTTGAAGAGGCAGACACCTGGTTTCACAAAGACGGCCGTGGGGAGGACCAGTTGCGCCACCATATTTCTAACATTGCTGAAAACTTCGTCGATAGAAGCGAGCGTCTCGGAACCCAATCATTTTCGGCACAAGATCGCATCACCACGAAGCAAACCATCTCACTCATAGGTAACGTCATTGCTAACCTTCACTCCTACGCACCGAAGGACCGTAGAGATCCCGCAAGATATTTTGCGGACTTTAGGCCTGTTGATCCTCGTTACTGTGGGCTTTCTTTTGGTGGACGACGCAGCTACTTTGAAGATGATGCAACACGCATGGAAGGAGCAGCTTTGGACTGCGGCATCGACTGAAACTAAGATGGCGTATGGGAGTTTCTGAGGCCAGAATTCACACGCGCATCTGTTGTGGGTATTTGGGAATTTCCCCTTTGGATCAGTTTGATCACTGGCAAGTGCATTCAAAGGATTAGGGGCCGTTTTCAAACTTCCTCTATTGGGCTGCATGGTTAGCAGTTTAGGATGTTGGCAGTTACAGGCCACTATTCTCAGATGTACTCTAATTTCATTTGTTATTCGTGATGGAATATGCGATCATTGTAACATTGACTAGAAGGCGCATCTTTCAACATGGACGCCCGTTTTGTAGCGAATATGACGCAAGGCTTATTCCTAAGATGATTCCTGTACCATACACCCTAAGGGACAACGAAACTAAACTCTGATCACATTATTAAGTCCTGCCTGCCTGAGTACTGTAACCATCCATATACAACCAAGCGACAATGGTAGATAAGCACATGAAAACACAGAGAGAGAGAGATAAGACGCAGAAATACGCATTAAAAAAAGATTCTTGCAACAGTTCGCTAAGTGCTGAACCGTGTCCCATCAAACGCCGGAAATCAATGCGTCATTAGTAGCCATGTCCGGGAATAGATGGAAAAGAAACAAGGAACAAGCAAAGAAAAGAGAAAGCAGACATCCACCCAAGCCCAATTCGCGCCGAGACCGTGCGGTAAAGGCAAAACAGAAGGGAAAAAAAAGGATAGATCATGAGAAATGGAATGCGGATTGATAAGGAAAGGAAAGGTAGGGGAGGGGAGGGGCGAGTAACAATCTATTCTTGGGGTAGATAGAGGTAAGAAGAGATCGGTTTTCGCGTTTAGCAGCGGACGAGGTTGATGTGGTTATCGTTGAGGGCGGCGCAGGCGAATAGGGTGCGATGGGGGTGGAAGGCTGTGTTGGAGATCGGGGTGGAGCGGTTGTGGTGGAGGAAACTGGAGTAGGGCTCGAAGGTTGAGAGGTGTGTTCCGTCGACGTTGTAGGATTTGACTTGGTGGTTGTTTGTGCCTCTGTTCGGGACAGTTAGGGTTAGATTTATGGCGAAAGACAGGAGAGGAAAGGGAAGGGAGAAGGAAACGTACACCATGTAGACAGGCGCGTGTTCATGGACACTCAGTGTGCGCAGGGTTCCCTGTGTGACGCGGGTCGATGAGATTGAGTCGTCCATTCGCAGATCCCAGAGTTTGATTTCGCCGTTGCGACTGCCGGAGATCAGCTCCCTTAGGCCGCCACGTTGCATGTGGACGTTGGTGACCCATTGCTGGTGTTCACGCCATACTTTGACCATTGACGCCGTGGGTTTGAGGCGTTGGTCAAAGACTCGGACTGCTCCGTCGCCGAATCCAGCCACGAAGACATTTCCCGCGACTTGGTCGGAAGTCAAGGAGGTGATGCAAGAGCCTGAACGTGCAGGTATATCCTACAGTCTCAAAGTCAGTGGGAACTCGTATAAGAAAGCGACGACCTACATTAGTGCAGACTTCTGTAGCTGCGTTCCAGACCCTGATAACCTTGACGTCTCCGGCAACTAAGGCCTTACCCTGCCCTTGCTGCCAGTCAAGAACAATGCCGGCATTTCGAGTGCTAGGAAGCAATTCGGGCAGCGCCCTGAAAGCGGTTACGATTTCAACGTTTTTTGCCGACTCGTAGTTTCGGAACACCTTGAGAACGCCATCCGAGGAACCTGTCATCAAGAGTGCCTGGTCATCCTCGTTGATGTAGCGGACTTCACTTATCCTGGACCCCGGGGGGTTTCTGTTAGAGAAACGGTTAAGGCGCTTGTGACTCTGAAAGTCCCAAATCCTATAAACTAATTAGCATGAGTTGCCCGACAAGCTCACCAGAAACATACGAAATAGTATCCCTGTCGTCTGCCACAGCGATGTGATCTTCAAACTGATGGAAGCACATTTTGAGCGGTTGGGTGCCATTGGAGAGGAGTGCTATGGAGTTATCCCAACGGCTACTGCCCGCTCTGCTTTTGAGCGGTTGGGTTTCAGTGATGATCTTCTCGTTGCGACTTCGTCTCCAAAGACGCTCGTTGTAATCCGAACTACCGGGCTCATCGGGTTCGTTTGGTTTCATCTGGGGCTCCCGGAAATACTGGGCATGGGTAAGAAAATGTTCGTATACATCGGTGTGTTGCTCGCATATCAAATCAAGAAGTTCTGGGATTACCTCTGTAGACCAGTCCAGGAATCTGCTGATCAGGGGGGTGCTTGGGATCAAGGACGGATCACGGCGTTCAAACCCACGGGATGCGGGAATCGGAGCTCGCTGGTATGTTGTCGTAGGAGCGACTTGGTCATTCACTTCGGGGGGGCGGGTCCATTCGGGAGGGGCCCGTCCTCGCGGGGTCGCGGGTGTACGGCTTTTCGGCGACGCGGAGGATTGTAACTGGGACTCTCCCTGGGAAGAGCCGAACGCGAGGCTTTTGAGCGATGCTGCAACGCTGGCAGTTCGCCTTAGACTCAACGATAGGTACCCTTCTTGTTTCGTAGGGGCGGAAGGGGGAGTAGGAGGTGGTGCGACCCTTTTAGGATTCGGCTTTTCTTCTTCCTGTAACTGTTGCTCAAAACGTTTTGAGAGATCGAGAATCTCCTTTCGGAGTTTCTCAGTCAGCGTAGCCATGGGGGACTGCAGTAGTAAGTAATGCATGAAATCAACAATCATCCCTGCATCCTGTGCGATGTCGGGATGGGGGTCAACAGAGAGAATCAGAAGCTGTTTCCATATAGTGCCAAAGGTGGTATTTCGAGACATCAGCTGCGGCTTGATAGTCACCGCTGCTGGACCACTTGACATCTCGTCAGGCTGCACGTCGCGAATATCTAGTTTCAAGAGAAGGTTCTGCTTTTCATCCTGCAGTTCCTCGTAAGAAGCAACTAAGAACTTGTTCTGATAGCGTTTGACGAAAGTTGAAAAGAAGACCAGGAGTTCTTTACGGACAACAACGCTCCCATCTGCCGCCATGGGCAGCACAGCTAGGGCTAGAGATTCTTCGATTTGGGCCACTTGGTCGGTCAAGTCCGGAATACCGAGGAATGTTGTCAGAGCATGCAACATTGCAGCCCTCACTTCGGGAACCGGGTCGAAGTTGAGTTCGCAGAGCCTAGCCGGTGCAGCGGATCGAATTCCCATCCACTTGGCTTCGGGGAAGTCCGACCACAGCATGCTGATACAGAGACAGGACCATTGCCGTAGTAAGGGGTTTTCGACATCCATTAGATGCATCAAGCAGGATTCAAAGAGTTCTGAGGACAGGCACACATTCTGACCCTGAGGATAATTCTTGCAGAATATTGACACAATGAACGCGCACATAGCCCGGTGTTCGCTAGCATTGCCCACGGGGATTGGCGAAGATGGGTTGAGAATAGAGATGAAGTAATGGATCCCATTGTCTTTCAACAGATCAGTCTGGACGGTATGGTCGACTGCCATTATTCTGGCCCAGATGAAAACCATGACCGGTTTCAGCTCTTGGGCTGCTGACTGTAGAAGTTTGACGACATAAGGGAATATGCCGATGCTCAGGGCCAAGTGAACAGCCCATGGCCCCAGATCCAAGAACTTGCTAAGCAAGATCAACGCTCTTAACCTGTGCGCCTGGCTCAGAAGGACCTGCAGAACGATCGGGAGCTGGTCAGGTGGGTTCTTTTCGGTTGGCCCAGAAGATAGGTAAACCTCGAAAGCGGTGAGTTGTTCGGCGAAGAAAGTAGAATGTTGGTATTCGTACTGCCTACGGCCTTCCTCGTGGTCGATAAGAGCGGGGAGCTGAGCGAGAACCATCTCGACCGCCAGATCCCAGCTCTTCCACAGCGGGTGATTATGAGTCTCGGGTAGTTCCGGCGATGAGATCGGATTGCATTTGTATGTGCGCATGATCCGCTCACTTAGCAAAAAGTTCCTGAACAGAGCCGCAACCATGAGATCTTGACGGAACAGTTTCTTGAAGAGGGATCGTGGCAACGTCTTCCACGCAATCGTGTCGGTGATGGCGGTGAATATCCAGTTCAACTCCCCGAGAGGGCTTCTGCGGTCCTGTAGACGACCAGGGACCCTAAATTCATCAACGGAGACATTGCATTGGAGGGGATTCTGCAGGATAAAGAAGCGTAATGCGATTTCAATCGGCGTGGTCAGACAGCACGAGAACAGATCAGAGGGGAGATCTGGGTTGGTAGGAAGCGATTCGTTCTTCTGGCATGCTGCGAGAATAATGCAGTCCCCATAGTTTTGGACAATCGCGTTTGGGTCGAGCTTTTTTTGCTCCAAGTTCTCCTTCTCGTGCTTCTCGACAAAAGTGTGGAAATTGTGGACAATATTTCCCGCATGAGAGACGTCAAAGACAAAGAGACTGGGACCCGCGAGCCATTGTTGCAAGTCATACAATGAGACCGGGATGTACTGCGTGTAGTTCTTGTTGAATACCCAGATTTCTCCAGACTGCGTGGGAAGAGGGACACCGTGACCGTTATAGTGGAAAAGAACTCTCTCGTCCTTGGCGTTACGGCGAAGGGATATGCAAAATTTCTTCGTCTCGTCGACAGACGGGTCAAGGTACTGCTTGTACCGCGTCCTTAAACTGAGCGTCTCATACTGTTCCTGCAACTTCTTTCCGATCTGCTCCATCAACTTGTTGTGGCCTCCTCCGGTGGTGGATGTCGGGTCAACCCAGCACTCCAGTTTTGCGGTGGGATTCGTCTTGACTACATCGGGAGGATCGACGCCAATGTTCAGGCAGATAGCTAACGCAGCGGAAACAGTCTTTAGGCGGTCCTTCATACGCCAGTCCTGGGACGGCCAGCTTCCGACAGGATCTCTCGGGATGCCATTCGTCTCGTGGCGTTTTTCCGTGAAGTACATATAGAAATTCTGTTCTCATGTCAGTCACAGTCGCAAAACCCTGCCATGGCTGTCTGCTTACCGAATGTAGAACCTTGAGGTACTCGCTCGATGTATATTCCTCCTGCCATCCATGTCTCATCGCAAAGTCTTCCTCATCTTCGTTATCGAGGATCACGGATTTATCAAAGCCTCCCCGGGGTCCATAGTCACTTTTTGCCCTCTTCAAAGCCGCCGTCGGTCGTGCGCTGTCGGAGCCTTGATCTGTCGTATATCGAGAGCTGTTCTCGGTGGATGTGTTCTCGCCGGAAGAGCTAGTCGGTCTACCCTGCGGAGGTAGTTTATGTTCCACGGCCGTGAGCGATCGATGGTGGTTGGACAGGGGCGGAGGGGATATCTCGCGCGGCGGGATATGGGTTTCTAAATCAGGGCCGAAAGCAACTCGGACCGACTTGGTATTGTTTCTTCGCGGCGGCTCAACCTGGAGGCTGGAAGCCTGTGGCGTGGTGTTTCGTTGCTCCATGTCTCTAGTCGGGTCCCTCATTGTACACAAATGGTCATCGTGTTCCTAACGTATGCAGTCTCAACCGTTACCTGAAATTTAGAAAGCTGTTAGTGAGAAGAGTCTCGTACAGGGGGCTCCGGCGGCGCGATTTTCGACAGTGGGGCGCTCACCTTATCGGAAACCCAGCGTATACTGAATCCAGACCGACTATCATGCGCGGTATGGGGCTGATGGCAGAAGCAAACGAGGGGAGATTCTCGGCGCTAGGAGATGAGATAAAAACGAGAGGTCCACAACCTGTTCGTGAAGCTAGAATAGCAGATATTGGCCTCTGCTAGCAGCTTCCGAGTTGATCCTCGATTCGAAGATAGTTTAGTCGGGGAGGTGAGCTTGCCGTGAGTCTTGGCATCAGATCCGGAAGAATAGTTCTTCCTGCTGTCCAACGTTACATCAACAACTTCGACTATTTCGTTTATTCATCTCTCACTGATCCGGAGACTTGCACGCATTGACTATCAACCTGCCTCGAGCATTCCAGGATTCTTCTTCGAGCCGATTTGTCAGAGGCCAGGACTCCGACCCTACAAGCTAGGCGCTGTACTGGCAAGACTACGGCGGATTATCACGTACTCTTACTGCTCAATCTATAGACCTGGTGTCTACAGCTTATGTAGACATAACCGTCTGGGTCGTATACAACAGACAAGGCTATCTGAACGAATTCATATTTGGACCAGCTATACATGCTGTATCCCTGAACAGCACATCACCAGTGACCACACATACTGTCCCTTGACCAAAACCCTGCACCCCCGCATTTCTGATCGAAGTATCTACATAAGCCTAGCAGAGGCCAAATGCAAATGGTCATCACTACCACAACCCAATTATGGACCGTGATGCTAGAGATGAATCATGAAGTGAAAAATCGAATTGAGGTCTGATTCAACTAACTACTGGCTAACTAGGGGTCTTTTATATTCAGGCCTTCAATTCTGCCGCGCATTCTTGGGCCTATGATATATGCTAACTGAGAAGACTACTGCGGAAGACGTGCTACTTGCGCGGGAATATGACTTATTCTCAGAGACCATTGTTCTACCTAGTCTCTGCCCTCAGCCTGTGTAAATAGGCTAACTAGTGAGATAAATTATGGCGACTAAAGAAGCAGAAAGTTCTTGGTAGTATGGGGATTATGTTGGAAGAACCTACCGGCCCTATTTAAGGACGCTCATTCACCTTGTATTTAGTTCGGTTCCTCGTGTCTTATTTCTTCGGTGACTCGACTATCCTATCATTCAGTTACCAACCTAAGTCACTAGGAGCTACTTTGCATTTCAACTTCTACACTTCTCTACTTGTTCGCAGAATGCCTTAAAATCTATCGGACCTTAGGCAGGCCTGGGCGCCTAGCAGGACTTATCTGACACAAGAGAAGTTAGTGGGGAAAAAATAAGAGTAGGACTGATTAGAAAGAAGATATTAGGAATATGTAAGACTACATATAATATTATCGTGATATAATAAGACCAAACAAAGTTGACAGAGTTGCTAGATAAGTGCTGGATCATTGGTATACAGAGTTATGATATCGCGTACTGTTGACACCAATGAACCCTGTTACACGTCTACTCTGGTCCCAAGTCACTGTGCAATGGCCGATAGACAAGACTGGGATTCCCAGCACAAGACCTACCTCATTTATACCATGCTTTATCGCATTCATGCCCACTACTGCCTGTTCTATATCACATCCAGCCTAGCCAGTATTCATGTACAGTATCAACGACGCCTCACCCGAACATCAATCGCAACAGGCTTATGCAGCCACCAAGACGTCGTCTGCATCTCTTCCTCACTCCCAAGCTCAAACGTATAGGCCTTCAACAACTCCGGAATAGCCTTGTATATCTCACACATCGAAATCTACCCACCCAGTCAGCTTAACCCCGAACCCCCTTTCTAAGGGTGATATGAGAGTGAGGTAGAAAATACTCACATGCTTTCCAAGACAAGTCCTCGCCCCCATCCCAAACTGCATAATAAACCGATCCATCACAGCCGCATCCCCCCTTATCCACCGCTCGGGATTAAAACAATCCGCATCATCCCCGAAAACACCCTTGTCGAAGTGTACAACCCCCGGGTTTACTCCTATGCGGGTATTCCCTGGAATCCAGACCCCGGAGACGTCGCATCCGGAGGCTGGTGCATGACGCGGGAAGGAGACGCCGGTGATGGGGTGCATGCGGATTCCTTCTTTGATGCAGGCGGCGAGGTAGGGGAGTTTGACAGCTTCGGTGTAGGCGATATGGCCGGTGGTGGTGAGATAGGCAGAGTCGATTTCGGAGGTGAGTTTGTTGTAGACGGCTCTGTTGCGGAGGATGTGGTAGAGGATTCCGGAGAGGGTTAGGGCTGTTGTTTCGCTTCCTGCGAAGCTGTATCCATACTGTTAGTCTCTCTCTCTCTCTCTTTTCTGGATTGATGATGAGAAACATACAAAGCAGCAAAACTCTCCATCTTAACATCATCAAGTTCAAAATCCAATTCCTTCCCATTCCTTGTCGAAATCTCAAGCAGTTTCCCCAGTATATCCGCTCGTTCCGACTTCCCTCCCTCATGCACCGCCGCAAGCCGATCCTTGAGCATTCCATTCGTCGCATCAGTTAGATTCCCCAACGCACTCAACGCGCCCCGGACCTTGGGGAGAAGAATCCCCGTAAGCATAAATATCCCCCGGGTATAGGTCGGCATGTTCCCCGCGAGTGTCTGTACAGGGATCAGGTCTTCTGTCGCTTTGATATAACCCAAGTGGTCGCCTCCGGCGTCTAGGAAGCCGAACATTTTACCGAAGTAGAGTTCGCCGATTATGTCGTATGCGTACCTGATTTTATCTTTCATTAGTGACCATATCACACAGATACCTACTAGTACTTAGATGTAAAAGAAAGAAAAGTCAAGGGAGAGGTACATCCTGGCCCACTCCCACAACTCAAAAGACTCCTTCCGGTCCGCCATCTCGCCCAATTTCTCAATCCAGACATCAATGCACTTCTCCATGTATTTTTCCGACTGCAGGATGCTCGTCATTGTGTACACGCTGCTGACGATTCGGCGGCGCTCGGCGTGTTGCTTTTCGTCTGTGGCTGAGAAATGGTCTGGGAAGCGGGCTGTTTGGTTTTAGTTAGCATTATTCTTTTTGAGCATGTGTTTGGGTAGGTATTGTATGTACCCCATGGTGGTCTAAACGCGAGATAGAAGTCGGTCTGTACAATTAGTCATGAATAACTAGGTAGATAGTAATACACACCTTAGAAAATCCAGATTTAATCCCATAAATCGTCCGAATCGCATGCGGATCGCTAATAATCAATTCATTCGGAGCGATACGCACAATCGGGCCTAAGTAGAACCATATCTTATAAGCATCGACTCAACTCGCCTTCTTTAACCTTCAGAATCTATACCATATCTCGCATGCAACACCCTCTGCGTCTTCTCCGCATCACCAGGAAGAACATGAAGAACCGTCCAGACCCGCGAAACCGAAGCCCAGAACGGCCCTGGGAACTTCGATAGAGGATGGAACCATCGCGTGTAGAGGATCCAGATAAAATAGTATGTTAGGAATGCGAGTAGAGTGGCCTGGGCTAGGAGGGGTGTGTTTACACCCTCGTATAGATTTGTTAGGGCCATTTGCTGCTGGCATGTGAATTCAATCATGTCTAAGCCTAGTAACTAACTCCTGGGGGAGGAGAAGCAGGTTTTAAAGGCATCCTAACGGCTTGCAACATGAACTAGATTATTGTGGCATAGAAGTCTGGCAGTGAAAGGGCTGTCGAGGTACATACTCAGGTCCACTGGTGTAGAAACGGGCTGTGACATTGTCCAACCATGTTTTGGCGGATTTGAAATCTGGATTATATCTAAAACGGCCGGCGTGGATTGAGTCAGTTAGTTCGACTTAGTTGGGACTTGACAGGAGGCTAGTTGCTCATCTTCGGGTGGCGCCTTGTACGCCAACGGGTCTCTGGAGTATCTTACTATCTAGTAGTACTATGTACGGGGTACTTTGGGCGATGCGGTGTACTTCTCCATAGGAGAATTGGAGATAAGAAACGTGGAATGCATCATGCAGGGCTTCGGCTTTCTTTCCAGCTGTACTCAAAGGATTCAAAGCCCTAAGCACGCTATGGCCTATTAGGTACCTAATATATTACCTGTCGATGATCTTGGCATTTCCAACCTCTGTTGACCTTTTTCTGACCTACTTATGTAACTAGACTCTGCAATAATGCGTCTCCATCATGGGAGTCCTATCGCAACTTATCCCTCGAATCACCCGGTCGAGTCACAAATCTGTTCGAGTACCCTTCAGGCCGTTTCTTATTCAACGAACAACTTCGCCGCGCCGAACGCCATGTGCCATTCAACATCGATGCACTTTCAAGCGTGGTATGCAGTGCCATCAACCGGCCTACCACCGATCTCGCTTCAACCACTAAACTTGCAGAAGGGGGTTTCAATCGCGTTCTTCAAATCAATTTCAATGATGGCTATGCGGTGATTGCTCGAACCCCGTTCCAAACAACTGTTCCCAGGCGTTATGCTGCAGCCAGCGAGGCTGCGACCCTTGGTCTTCTTTACTCTCAAAGGGCATCCCGGTCCCGAAAGTCCTGACGTACTCTCCAGATCCTGCGAATCCGGTTGGTACGGAATACATTGTTCTTGAGAAGCTTCAAGGCACGCCTCTGAGTAATCAGTGGTTCACGATGAACAACAAATCGACGGTGAAGATAATCAAGCAATTAGTCCAACTGGAGAAGCGGTTCATGGGCATTGAGTTTCCTGAAGCGGCAGGTTGTTTTATCGGAGAAATTTGAACAAGTCCCAAGATTTTGTCCCATTGCTTGAAAAATACGAAAACCTTGATGATATTGTCATTGGTCCAACAGCACAGCACGAGTGCTGGTACAAGGAGCGTTCGCTTCTAGACATAGATCGAGGCCCATGTTTGTTCCCCACCATACGATTTCTACTTGTATCTCACAGACACTGGCAATATTATATAGGGCTCGATTTTCGATCAGAAGCCCTGGCAAAACGCGAAACCGAGATGTGTAAACAGCTTGGCAAACCACGCCTTCGCGAGTTACACCAGTTCCGAGAGCTTTCTCCCGTCAGCCATGAAGAGCTTCTTTTAGACTTTCTAAAGCTACCCCCCTAGACCTCTCGTCAGACCATGCTTTCTCTCGACCAACCCTCCGCCACCCAGACTTCTCGCCAAACAATATACTAATCAACTCGTCAAACGAAGTTTCAGGAATCATTGAATGGCAACATTCCGTGATCCTCCCGCTCTGCTTATGCGCCGGCATCCCAATCACTTCCAAAACTGGGGCGACCCTCTTCAGAAACATTGTCAAAACTAGAAATTAATCTACCAGACAACTTCAACGATCTCGATGGGGTGGAACAGGCTACGGCCCGGGAGACCCTGCGGAATCGACTTGTCCATTTCTACTACCGCGTTAACTATGGGGCAGGTGCCCGATCACTTTGATGCTCTGGGAAACGAGAATTCAATTTTGCGAGCCAAGCTCTTCAAGCGTGCCGGGGCGCCTTAGGAAGGAGACTCCCTATCACTAAAATAGCTCTACTTCAAGCATATACTAATTGACCTCTGGCTGTTGACGACAACAAAATCCTTCAGAACTCAGGCCCCTGCCCTGTCCAGTTCTCGAAAGAAGAGATGCAAAAAATCACAAATGAGCATGACCAAGAAGTAGAGAAAACGGCAGAGCTATCTGAAATGAGGGATATTATTGGCATAGATGCTCAAGGCTGGGTTGCTGATGATGAAAACCTGAAAAGGGCACAGGACATGGCACGGCAAATTAAGGCCGGGTTGCTGGAACACTCGGAGGCTGAAATGGAGCGGAGGGCGGTGCTGGATCATTTTCCATTGATGATCATTATGAGGATCTATGATATTAGTCCGACCTTAAATCAGCATAACCAGTACGGTCAACTTGATAGATGAGGAGATTATTAGCCGGGTAGACAAAGAAAGGAGTTCCAATGGCTCCCGTGGCTTTGGTCTGGTGCTTGAGTGAAGGAAGTCTGGGAAGTCGCCCTAGGGTTGACCAGGCGGTTGAAACTGTGAGATTTCATCTAGCAGAAGAGGAGGTTCTTCATCTGGAAGAGGCACATTCACCAAAAGAGGTATCGTATTGATTCACTTTATCTGTAGGCCAAATGTATTTCTAGTCAATACAGGAATGAAATAGAGGTCCTGGGCAGCAATCCCTCGGTCACTCACCTGGGACTTAGCCTCTCCTTCCTATTCCTATATGGTCAATGCTCGTCCACGGTCGTTCCTTCCTTCAAAGGTCCGACTAAGGTGTACCTTCCAATTCCGGGTCAAACCCTAATCTCCAGTCGCTCCTTCCTCAGCATCCCCATTATAGACCCGTGAGAATCAACTCTCCGACGAAGTGCCATGATCAACCCTTTGGACTGGACTGGCACTCGCAAGGAACCTCATGAATGGATGGATATTCCTTCTCTATAGTTGTAGATTTGGTTGTCTATTTTGATGTCGTGATTTGGCCTTCTGTCCCCGCACTAGATTCTTAAGCAGCTCGTCTGCCTGCTCGCGTCTCGAGGTACGATCATACCATTTATGAGCCAGCACGCCGCGAGCCAGTGGACTCCAAGCCAAGACCCCCACTCCAAGATCCTTGCATAGGGGGGACATCTCTCGTTCTTCCTCTCGATAGAGAAGGTTATCATAACTTTGCATCGAGATGAATCTGTGCTAGCCCTATGCTTATTAGCAATATACTGCAACTCTTGAAACTCATAACCCGCCATTGAACCGGCACCGAGATACCAGACCTGGCCACAGCATCATTCAACGCCCTTATGATTTCCACGGGGCAGATGTCTCAGTCCAGGCGATGTATCTGGAGCATATCAATATAAGTGCCAAACCATCGCACACTTTCTGCAACCGCGTCCAGTATGTGTTTGCGGGAGAGGTCGACGCGGTTCACTAGATGTTCAGAGTTGATCGCGTAGTATAGTTTAGTCAGAATGACAACTTGCTCTCGGGGGGTATCATATTTCTTCAGCGCTTTGCCGATTATCTTTTCCAAGAGAGTATTGGAGTACGCGTCTATTCATAACTCCGCGAATTTTATGCTATCATAAATATTGAGCTTGATGTGTTTCCGCGGCGTTGCTGATGTTACGTCATGTGCCTGGATCAGATATACTTGTTGCAGACTAGTGCCAACCTTCCCCACCTTTCGAGGCAGAGATAAATAAATGCATCTCAGCCCAACTGGACTTCTGCTTATTTTTCCTTCGTAGAAAACAGTGTCGAGGGTCCGGGTTAGAAAATACAGTACTAACCTTTCTTCCAAGGTCTGAGCTGCAACTCTCAAGCTTAGGTATATATCGGCTGACGTCCAACCTAAATGACTCTCCGATCCCGACTTCAATCCATTACCGAGCATAACGTCTCGACGTTTCGACGCCATTATGTGACTGAAATTGCTGGCTCCCTTGGAGATCTTGGGACATTTCTTCCAATTGCTCTCGCTCTTGCTGCAAACAAAACAGTCTCGCTCGCTAGTACTCTTATATTCTCCGGTCTGTTCAACATTCTAACCGGCCTTTTCTTCGGCATCCCGCTTCCAGTGCAACCTATGAAGGCTATCGCCGCTGTGGCTATCGCACAATCCTTCTCCCCCGGATCTATCGCAGCCGCTGGAATATTTGTAGCTGTCGTCCTCCTCGTCGGAAGCATCACCGGCCTACTCCAGTGGTTCACCCGCGTTATCCCCATCCCAGTGGTTAAGGGTATCCAAGTCGGAGCCGGTCTGTCTCTTGTTATGACAGCATGCACAACCCTGCGTGACCTAGGTTGGATCCACCCGTCGTGGGCCGATAATCGCATTTGGGCGATTGGTGTTTTCCTCGCTCTCCTCCTTACCAATTCCACATCCCGGCGGCTCCCATACGCCCTGGTTGTCTTCATCATAGGCTTCGCCCTTGCCATCATTCGCAGCGCCTTGATATCTAAACTCCCCTCCTTTTCCTTCTGGCACCCAGATACTGTTATACCCGTCGGCTCCGAATGGTCTAAAGGTGCCATCGACGCAGGCCTCGGGCAGCTCCCACTCACTACGCTGAACTCAGTCGTTGCGGTCGTCCATCTAGCCGCTGACCTGCTACCCTCCGTGCCAACCCCCTCCGTAACCGCCATCGGCCTCAGTATCTCCGCCATGAACCTGATCGGCTGCTGGTTCGGCGCTATGCCCGTCTGCCACGGCTCCGGCGGTCTAGCAGCCCAATACCGATTCGGTGCACGATCCGGCGCAAGCGTCGTCTTTCTAGGATTGTGTAAGCTAATCCTAGGCCTCGTCTTCGGTGAAAGCCTAGTCGACTTGCTACATCGCTTCCCCAAAGCCCTGCTGGCGGTAATGGTCATTGCTGCCGGTCTAGAACTAGTCCGTGTCGGCGAGAGCTTGAATACATCCGGCGCACGGGATCTCGCGACGCATGCTGAGGACGCGGGTGATTCATCTCGATTCAGCCTGAACGAGGAGGAGCGGACCAGGCGATGGATGGTTATGATGGTTACAGTCGGGTTACTGGTGGGATTCAAGAATGATGCTGTAGGATTTGTGGCGGGGATGCTTTGTCACTGGGCGTATGAGTTGCCGGGACTTGTACAGCGTACTCGACATCGCTGGACGGAGGGGAGGGTCCGATTACCGTGAACTATGATATAGAAAAGCTTGCATGGGTATGACATTCTCTCTGGAGAGAATATTGGAAGAGAGGCTGATGATTATCATCACTAAGAGCATTATACAGAATACCTACACTTTCATAGCATTCACGAGATTATGACTAGAAGAAGAGTACATTACATCCCAGCCAATACCATCCTATCAAAGATCATAGAATCATCAAATCATTCTCCGATAGCTACCATGCGCCTCACAATCGCTCAGTCAATCCTTCAACCTCATCCCCCTCATCATCTCATATCCTCAAACAAACGCCCTTCCCAAAGCACTCGGGGTTCATAGAAATTACACCCTCTTCCCCTCAACTTCTTCAACATCCATCTCCCCATCCGCATCAAACCCCGCATCCTCCTCATCCCCATAATCATCCCCCAAATCCTCAATGCGTCTCATAACCCCCTCGGACCTAGCATCCGGCAAAGCCGCCAGTTCCCGTCCAGAGCCATCATACCGATGTTCCTCTACGATAATCGGGTAGCCGAGATCCTCCCGGATTGTGCGGACTGTTGTTGTGCCGTCGCGATCGGTGTGCGAGGATTTGGTGTACCGGTGGCCAGAGGAGGTGGTTTTTGTTATGGGGTTGTTGTTGGTGGAGGAGGTGGAGGAGGAGGAGCTTTTTGACATTGAGAAGGAGGTTGAGGTGTAGAAGGATTGGGAGGTGGAGGTGGAGATGTTTAGAGGCATTTTGGAGGGGTTGTTGGTGTCTTGGTTGGTAGGTTGGTAGGTTGGTTATTTTGTGAGGTTGTAGAAGTTGTAGAGTAGTAGGTGAAGTAGAAGGGTATGTCAATGTGGTCCAAAATAGATGATGACGATGGTGGTGGTGGTGGGATATATACTTGGTGTGGCGAGGGTTGATGTCATTGTTCGTGACAGCAAGCTTTCAAATTTTTGATCAATATTTACTCTGGAGTATTATAGGTACAATAATGATTATCAAGTGACCAGCTCTAGCTGGGCAATAATGATGCAGGTAAAATAAAATTACTTCCTTGTTCTTGGATTTTAGATTTTACCGTTGACCTGTAGAGTATGATGTGTCGGTGTATACTCGGAATCTCCATGCACTATACCCAAACTGGATAGTATGAAGCTATCCAAACCCCGCAGATAAGCGTAAAACCCCCCTCATCTTGATATCTCCTACACCAACACACGCAGAACAACCTCTCAAACCCCCAACCCCAAAGAGAAGACATCAAAATGTCCGGCCTCTCCCCATCCCAACTCCAATCATTCAATGACAACGGCTACCTCGTCCTCCCAAACTACCTATCCCCAACCGAAACCTCCTCCCTAATAACCGAAACAACCACCCTCCTCTCAAACTTCGACCTAAACTCTCACCCCCTAACCCAATTCACAACCGGCGACGACCCAAAAGATAACAACAAACCCCACGTCGGCGACGACTACTTCCTCACATCCGGCGACAAAATCCGCTATTTCTTCGAACCAGATGCGTTCGCCACCGACCCCGACGGCACCCAAGTTCTGAAAAGGTCAAAAGAAACCGCAGTAAACAAAATCGGACACGCACTGCACGATCTCTCAGCACCATTTACATCCATAACCCTATCCCCCCGCAACGCCGCCATCGCACAGAGTCTCGGATTCCAAGATCCGCGGGTCTTGCAGAGTATGGTGATTTGCAAACAACCGGGGATTGGGGGCGCAGTACCCCCGCATCGGGACTCGGAGTTCCTGTATACGAACCCGCCGAGTGCGGTTGGGTGGTGGATTGCGTTGCAGGATGCGGGGCCCGGGAATGCGACGTTGGGGATGTATCCAGGGTCTCATCGGCGCGTAGGGGGCGGGGTTAAGAGAAGGTTTGTGAGGAGGTATCGTGATGGTGAGGTTTGTGGGACGGAGTTTGTGGAGAATGACGGGCCTGGGTTTCCGAGGGGGTTGGAGGTTGAGACTGAGACTGAGGGGACTGGGGAGGAGGAAGGGGGGGCTGTTGAGGTTTTGGATATCAAGGCTGGGTCGTTGGTGTTGATTCATGGGAATGTGTTGCATAAGAGTGAGAAGAATACCGGGGAGAGGAGTCGGTTTGCATATACGTTTCATGTTATTGAGGGGAGGGAGGAGTATGATGAGCGGAATTGGCTGCAGCCGCCGGAGGGAGGGGAGTTTTCGAAGTTATATCGGTGATAGAGATAGGGATCTAGGGGGTTGGTTTACGAGGTCATGTGTGATGCATGTATGTATCATTGCATTAGTATCAAGTCGCTATACAGTCCGATCTTTTTACCATCCCAACCATAACGCCAGTCCGTGTAAATTGATGTAGTGCTATGCTCGCAACATGTCCAGCATCCCCCTCGTCTCAAACGCTTGATGTGCAAAGTCCACCTCGTCTCGGACACGCCAGAGTAGTCGCTCCACCATCTTGTCGATTTGCTCTGACTGGCCGAGGTTCCCTGAGTAGATATCTAGTAAGTTCATGGCCACCTCCACACTCAGAGTCACTAGCCGCGGCTCTGTAATGTGCTTGTACACCCACCGCATCACGGGCTGCAGCGTCTCCTCGTCTCGTCCCTGGAGCGACGCACGAAGCGCCGAGCGATGCCGCAGTTCAGTGAAGAGAGTGAGTTGTGCAAGCTTATCGGTGGTCGCGAGGACCTGGTCCAGAGCGGCGGCGTAGCGTCCCTTCCGGAGATCCAGCTGCCAGCCCTTCTCCTTCTTGCGCTGTTTGGCATCGTTCCCGTCAATGACGATATCCACACCCTCGCCAACGAAATCCAGACCCCGCCATCGCCGAGCCCAGGCAGAGCCCTGGCGCCTCTTCTTCAACTTGGCCATCTTCCTGTCATGTTCCTCGATCCTGCCTTCTACCAGAGCCTCCATCTCCTTCTTGCGCTCTCGCTCCCGCGTTTTCTGCTGTCCCGATAAACGGGTCTTGACAGAGAGTAGTCCAGACTGCATACCAACGGCAATGTGCCTATCTTCCCGTGCTGCCCCAGAGGTGATCGCGCACATAGACAGAATCGGAGACTGGTACTTGAACCCAGCAACGACGTTCCACCCGGTCGTTTCATGAATCTTCAAATGGCCGTCGAGAGCACCGCTGAGCAACCGCTGACCATCCGAAGCCAAAGACAGCGAGGTGACGGTCTTCTGGTGGCTCTGGATCATGTGCAACGGCTTGCCAGCAACAATATCCAGCACAGCGATCTTGTTGTCTGCCGCCGCAAGCACTGTAGTTCCTGTCGGCATGGGAAGAACAGATTCGATTGGCGCACCCATCTTGAATGTCATGGCCGCTCGTCCTTCCACACGAGGATCCCACAGACGTACCGTCCGATCGTAACTACCAGAGAGTAACGAGCCAGAGGAGGCGAGAGATCCAGGCATAAAGGCCGCACTGCGCACATAGTCGGAATGGCCGACGAAGGTCTTGATACTGCTCTCGCTGGGAAGGTCCCACAATCTCACGGTGCGGTCATCACTCGCCGACAGAACGCATGTCGGGTCGCTGGGGGAGAACCTGGTCACCCAGACGGGCTGCTTATGGTCTTTCCACGTTTTCAGGATTGCTCGCGAACCCACATCAAACACTTGTATTGTGCCGGTATCGTCACCGGCAGCGAGAATTCGACCATCGGGACGAACGTCTGTGCCTCGCACGGTGTCGTCGAATCGAGTGATCGATCGGAGGAGCTTTCGTGTGCGGATGGAAAATATCTGAACGCGGGCGCCTGTTGTGACAGTGAAGATATCGGGGGGTTGCGTGAGAGAGGGAAAGGCGGAGGCAGAGGATGGCGCAGAGGGCTGTGTGAGGAGATGGACTGCGCCATTCGCTGGCGATGGAATGAGAAGAGGATTCTTGAATGTCTTCCAGTGAAGCTGCTCTGGGCTCAGTTGCGATGCGGGCAGTTCAGGCAGCTTGACCTGCGTCGGGGGGAGGATGGGGGCCGCCATGGCTTTGCTGAGGCGGGCTTTAATCAGTTGACCGCAATCACTCCGATGCCCTGTTGGCGTGGGATTTTTCGACTGACGCTGCTGGATAAACGTGTGATTCCCGAATCTCAACTTGCGGACGGATTTTTTTTGATATGAACTTCGTCAATCGACCATGCCCGATCGGGTAATTATACCGTTAGTGTACTTTTTGTATGTAATTTACACAGTCCATAGAGAGAATATCTCTGGAACTTGGATCATCTAGCCCTCGTTGAAGTAGAACGGTATTCTTATCGTTTCTCTGATAGTAAGAAAAGGCGTTAATAGGGTAAGCCGCTGACTCGCAAGACTTTGGCAATCTTTAGTTCTACAAGCGGTCTGCTCCTTTATAGTCGTACTGTAGTCCCGTAGCACGACCTTTACTACTGCTATTAGAAGTATGAAGTATGTTCAAGTTAGAGATCAAATGTATGTATTGAGAGGAAAGCAGGGTTAGGTAGTCTGTATTAGAACAGCCGTCTAGAATGGGAGAAAAGATATTCAAGTGGCTGTTCTGTATGATCGAGAACCGTAAAGAAGAGTTATCATTTTTCAGGTTGTTTGCGGGTGCTTGAATCCGAGATTTTGGTGTCTTTCATGGCCATTTTCCAAAATGCAAGTGCCCAGCTACTAGTTCTCTCGGACTGTCTTAATTATGTCAATCTTGATTGAGATGTTGATTCCGAAGCATTCGCGACCAGTCTGAGATAGAATGTTGGTGAAATCCCCAACCTCTATTCTTCATCTGCTTTGATGGGTGTATAACTCTGCCATCATGGTGTTATCGTTGATCTCTTTCCCGACATATGAGGGCTTGCATAACGCTGTTTGCACTTTGTCTAAAGCATTAGAAGCATACAGGCCAAATTATAGTCAACAAGGCACTAGATGCACCTATCCAATTTTTTCCAGTGGGCGATGGCCAGAGCAGACGTTGCCTGATCAGCCATGGTGTACGCAATCAGCAGTGGCAAAAAATCTTTTTTCAGAAGAAAAGGATCTCTTGATATTGTCAATTCTAGGCCCTTTCTGAGTTATCACAGGTATAGTTCTGAAGAGAAGGGGCTGGGGATGTTGAAGATAGTTAGATCTAAGGACTGTTTCTGCATGCTTCATCTTCCTTGAATTGAGCGGGTATTCATGAGACTCGCCCAAACTGTGGAGCTGAATAACGAGGAGTCTGAGGTCCAGGAGTCAGGAGTCAGCACTCCAGATGAATCATGCATGATGAGAATCATGACAGGGCTTAGTCTGAGGCTAGACTGGAATCAGTGAGATCATCAAGGATCAGGCGTCAATATTCCTTGTTTTCGGCTGCTCTATTTTTACTCAGGCAGCAGAATTGCACCACTATCTACATGATTGTTGATGGTTATATTCATCTTTATGTTAGACCCTAGACAGAAATGTAAACAAACATCCATACCTGTATCTACAGCCGAGGGATTGGATGTTGTGCAGATGTTAAAGTTTATGTATGTAACTTTGGCGTAACAGTGCGTATTGGGAGTGGGTTCTTTGGGGATGGAGCTGATGCAGGAACACTCGATCGTCCAATCAGACGCAACAGAAACCCCACTACCAGCCACCCCCCAGCCTCCCAAAGCCTGGGTTGAGCCAATGGCGGAGATTCTCTCGATAAGCAAAGGTTCCTTGTTTCCCCTCCTCAGCTCCGATCTGGACTGGACTCGCTCTCTTCTGCTTCATCTCTTTTCTCTCATTCTTCTCCTTGAGCCGCTGCACTCGAGCTGTATCTACAACTTTCCTTTTGATCCTTCTTTTCCTTCTCGGTGCTGTGCTTGATTGATTCGCTCCTTGTACTCTGATACCCACTGCTTCCTTGCTTCTCGTCGATACCCCTTGAACTTGTTGACAGATGTGGTAGCCTCGTCAACCTGGACCCTTCTCTCATCCTTCAACCTGTCAAATATAATCTTTCATTATGGCTGCAAAACCCCCCCGAATGACCAATGTGAACCATGCGGCCGGCATCTTCGCCGACATGTCCGTCGACGGTCCAGCAATTGGCACTCTGGTGGCCATCGTTGACCGTGCAAAGAATCTGCCTAACCGCAAGACCATGGGAAAGCAAAACCCTTACTGCGCAGCGCGTCTAGGAAAAGAAGCTCGGAAGACAGACACGGACTTGCGTGGAGGGCAAACGCCCAGATGGTAAGTACCCTTGTGGCTCAAACGGGGCTCGGAAGACTGCGCTAACTTGCATAGGGACCAGGAACTCCGTTTTACCGTGCACGAATCCCCCGATTATTTCAAACTCAAGTTGTCCGTCTTCAATGACGACAAACGAACCGACCTTATCGGCGAGACCTGGATTGATCTGAAGGATCTAATTATCCACGGAGGCAGTCAGAGTGATCAATGGCATCCGCTGCAATTTCGTGGGAAATATGCCGGCGAGATCCGCCTCGAGATGACTTACTACGATACTAGGCCCGAGGACGAGGCCGTCATCGAAAGAAGAACACAAGCCACGGACAAACCAATCAAACACAGCATCAGCATGGCGCCTGTCGGCACCGTTAGCTCCTCGTCGTCTTCGTCGCTCTCAGGGCCGCGTCAGCTGAAAGAAGTCAAACGACGCCCTCTACTCATCGATCCTACCGGCTCGAACGCCCAACGTCCTGCACCAGAAAAGGCCTATTCTTCTCCCGCCCCTCTACCCGTTCAGCCGTATTCCCGACCGGCTCCACATGAAACCATTCCTACACCCCCCTCCAGCTCTGGCCTGGATTATGCCCACGCTCCCCGACACACAGCGCCACCAGAAGCCCAATTCGATCCCCCCCATGGCCTACCGTCTCCAGCGATGCGTCCAGCGAGGACGTATGAAACACCAGATGACTTTCAACGGGACTGGGCTCCAACTGCGGCCCCAGCCCACCATGTGCCACCTGCAGGCCCACTGAGACGTCAACACCAAGGTTATCCCCAGGAACAGCTTTACCCTTCGAACCGAGATAGAGCAGAACCTCAGGACCACTACGCAAGGCCACGCTCCGGTTACGACAACGCCCCACCTGCTGATTATCGATCTATGAGACAAGACTTACCAGTAGGCCGACAGGACCCATACCATGAACCAGAAATGCTCGTATCCGCACCAGTTCAGGAAGCCCCGCGCAGCAGCCACCATTACAACCACCAGTATGCACAGGATCCGTACGTGTACGGTCCAGAAGAGCCTCAAGCTCCTCGCTACCATGCTTCCAGCATGTCCTCGCGTCGCCGGATTGAATACCCGCAGGAAGAAGAGCTAGATCGGCATTACCGTCCCCATAGTAACTCGCTTGCCATGCGAGGCCGCAGTCCCGGCCGTTCCTCCGGCCGTGAGTACCATGCCGAATATGCAGCAATGCAGCCGCGAGTGGAAGATGAAGATGAGGAAGGGCCACCACCTCCACCGCCCGTCCACCGGTCAGGATTGGTTCAGACTAGCCAGCAGTTAGTACCGTCACAAACTCCTTCGTACCACGCTTACTCCCCAGAGTACGGCCCGCGTTTGACCCAAGAAATGAATATGCCCCAGCCTACGAAGCTGATGCTCGAGGAGGACAGGTTTCGCGGCCTTCCTCCGGTCACGGACGGCCCGGCCATGCCACCTAGCCTGGTCGCTGGCCTTGACCCGATAGTTGCAGATGCGGAGTCAGATCGGGTTGTAAACGAGATCCAGGCACGGAGACGTAGCGGAATATTCGAGGAAGACCTTCTTCCTGACAGAACCAGCCGCGAGCCGTCCCCTATATTGCCTCCTTACCCGTCAGATATCCCGCCAGTAGAGGACCACCGCCGGTCACTCGTTACCCGAAAGTCGATGAATGGGGATGCCCCCCAGCATCTGGTACTACGGAAGTCGGTTAGCCCTCGACCGCCGCCTTCCAGAGGCCGCGAGGGTTCTCAGGGTGCGGCTTCTCAGATTCCATTCTCTCCGGACTCATTCGATGCATTCAATCCCCATGCATCCCGGGCCGTCCTGACGAATGACCTAGCACCAGCGTACGAGACGCCGGCAGAGGCAATGGAGGCGGCCAGGCGGAGTGAAGCTGCGGCAGCTCGCCCAACGGGACCTATCATCAGCGATGATGGACGCGAGATCGACCCATCTGACCATCTTCCCACCGACACATGGGCGCCAGAACCAGACCGGAAGACGCGAAAGCCTGGTGTGATTGTCCGCTTCCGCAACGCGCCGACTAGGTCAACTCCTCGGACAGCGGCCCCAGCCCCGCCAAAGGAATACGCGCCGCGTCCCACATCCAGCTACATGTCTAGCACGGATATCGTTCGCATATCTCCACGCGGTGATATCAACCGTGGACGCCCAGGATACGGCGGAAGCCCTGGTAATGGACACGGACGGACATATAGCACGCCGTCTCCGCAACCCCGGCGAAATTCCGTCTCCCCTACTCCTTCGCCGATGTATGCACAGGCAGCCATTGGGCCGCCGATTCCGGCTAAGGTGCCGATAGCCGCGCCGTCGGCATACCGTCAGGATGCGCTGAGCCGGGAACTCAATTCCATCGATATCGGATCGGTAGGGTTTAGCTCTAGTCGAGCAATGCGGAAATATGTACCCAAGGCTGCGACGGGGTATGCTATTTAGCACATTCGCAACACAACAAACAAAATTTCGAAGACATAAACAAATTGATAGCATATGGCGAAGGTATGGAAATGGATTAAATAGAATGACTGGCACTGGGTATGAAAATGGAAATGGAAATGGCAATGGCAATGGAAATGGCGATGAGGCAATGAGGCATGCATTACAGGCGTTATTTTGGTTTACTTTCTTTCTCTTCTACTTACTGTCCAAACTTAGGTGCCTATCTACTTCTTGCAACTTCATGTTCATCACCAACCATCCTTTAAGTTCCTACTTACTTACTACCACCACCACCGTTTGTTGTACTATATTATATGATTGAACTTGCATATCACGACAATGAATTGTTTACGTATAAATACCATCTTCTTCTGCAGTTGTCTCTTCTTCTTCATCTTCATCCTCTTCTTCATCCCCTATTCCCTGAACCTGCCTATCTTATCCCACGCGGACCTTCATCTTGATTACTCACTTTGAGTACATCTTATTACAATCCTCATCTCTTAACCATCATATATTTCATATCATATCATACCCTGTTACCCTGCCATACACAGAAAGAAAGCTCTCTAAAGAGAACCCAACACTAGCACCATGGCCCCCCCTGTCCAAAGAGGCAAGGGCAAAGGCAAAGGCACAGGTCCTCGCCGCCCCCCCACCAACCCCGAAGAAGACATCGGAGAAGACCCTTCCAACTGTCACAATCAGAGCAAGGAGCTGACCGCGGAGTCTGAATTTGAGATAGACTCCGCCGATACCGATACAGAGTCCGTCCCCTTCACTATGACCGAGGCTGACACGGCTACGGACGATGGATCGTTGAGGGATATACCCTTTGATGGATCTGGGTATGAGGAGGACGGATTATCTAATCATGATCGTGATCGTGATCTTGAAGTTAGGGATCAGGATCGAGATGAATCCCAATCCCAGGATGATTCCACTGCTGCGGCTCTGGCAACGGAATGTAAAGGCAAAGCCGTCGACAAAGGTAAAGCCGTCGACAGAAAAGGCAAAGGAAAACGCCCACAAGGCAACCACCAACCAAGAGAAAACAAATGTACCTACACAGCACCCTCAAAATGCAAAACCAACCCCCCCGGCAAACCAGCCCACATCCGCAAGATCATCAGCCACATCTTCGGCCGCAATAAGGCTGCCACGAAGCGCATCCCTAATGCGGTTTGGGCGCAGTGGTGTCGGAAGCACTATCAGCGGACGCGGTATCGGTCGTCTACAGGTGATGCTGCGAGTGGGAGGGCGTGGGCTGTTCGCCAGTGTGATCTTGTGCTCGACGCGTTGAAGAGGATGAGGGAGTGGGGTGGGGTGAATGGGTTTATAGTTGTGTTGAGGAGGAGGGAGTTTGCGAGGATTGGGATGGGTGAGAGTGGGAATGGGAAAGGAAGGGGGAAGGAGAGGAAGTCTGCTAACGGGGAGGGGCCGTCGGGGGTGTCCCCGGGGTTCAAGAAGGATTCGAGAGTGGCTTCTGGTAGGCAAGAGACTTTGAATCCGGGGTTGGCTGATGTATCAGTTTCAGCTGCAGCTGCAGCTCCAGCTCTACGACGTGGCGGCCGTGCCGGTGCCGGTACTGGTACCGCTACTACCTCTACTCCGAAGCCCACAACGAATGCGAGTGAGGAAGGAAAGCAGAAGAAGAAAAAGAAACAGAAACAGGAAAGACCGGCGGTTCCTGCCCCCGTGCCGGAGTGGTTAACGGAGTGGGTGACAGAGCACTGGGGGGAACGGTCGTTCAACGATGTCAGAGACCTGGTTGTGAGGATCCAGAGCTATATCGAGGTTGTAGAGCTGGAGGAGAGACAGGAGATCAGGTTTCCGGATATTGAGATCTTGCCGGTTTTTAATGAGAGGGGTGTGGCTTCCTCCTCGTCTTCGTCTTGGAGGCCGGCTTCAGAGGTAGAGGCGGAGGCAGAGGTTGAGACTGAGACTTTGTCTGTTCATTCTGCTGGTACTGGTGATGATTCTCCTGACCTTCCTCGTCCCCCTGGTACCTCCCATGTTCTTGCGCCTCGTGGTCCTTCTAGACCTAAATCATGCCTTGCTACTAGGCCTACTTCTGGTTCCGGTTCTCGACTTAACCCCGGTGATGGTGGCCGCTCTGGCCCTGGCTCTTCCTCTATCACACGGCAGCGCTCTCGATCCCTGTCCTCATCTGAATCCGAAAGACCCGTCAAGCAGTCGAAAAATTTGGGAAAGGGAGGCAAGCCCAAAGACTAGAAAATGAGACAATGTCATTACCATTAATATTACCATTAATCAACCGAACACTTTGACTCGTAGTCATAACCTGACTAACGCCTTTATACTGTCAACTGATAGACCATAAAATAAAACCACCACGCGCCTTTAAACAATGTCACCGTAGCATGACGTAACATATCGATGTGCTCAACTCTACGATGTCAAGACTTCACGCTAATCGAAAAAGAAAACCGCCCTGTTGTAGATAATTATAATGGCGATGTGGATGAAGAAAAGCTCAAAAGTGATCTGGAATCAGCTCATACCCTCCCTCCGAAGGCAAACTGTAGCCCGCGAGGATAAGAGCCCCCGCGCAAGCCACACTAACACACCAACTAACCGTGCAATAGATCCACGACTCGTCGAGTCGCCAACCAACCAAAAATCGGTCTTCGTTGTCCCATAAATATTCCTGGAACTGTTAGCTCACTGCCCTTGATTGATTAAACCAAGATGAACGGGGCAGGGGGGATAATGACATACCACAATGGACATACAAGCCACCTGAACAGCAGCCGACAAGAGAATCAGCAGACTGAGTACCTTCCACCCAGACTCTCGCAGATTCTTCCCACCGGATAAAATAATCAGGTACGCGACGACGCTCATGCCCTCCAACACGACAGCGAACGACATCATGAAAGCGACAGAGCGCCACATAGAGCAGAAGTATCGATCCTCGGCGAGGCAGTCTTCGCGCGTGGGGAAGCTCTCGCAGGTACCGGTTACGGAGGAACAGCGGCGGTGGAGACCATAGGAGTAGTGGTAGTTTGGCTGGGGAGTGTTAGCTCAAGTTAATTAAATGGAACCAAATCAAATCAAGCAGGTAGATATAGACAGGGGAGGGAAATACTTTTTCATGGTAGCTGATCCAGTTAGGAACGACGATGGAGGCTATTGACAGGCCGAATGCTGATGGCTTTTGTTAGCAGGGGGGTGGGGCGGGGAGAGGAGAGGAGGGGTAGTAGATACCGGCCAGGAAAACAATTAGAGAGGCAGTATAGACAATTGTTTTAGTTAGGAAGCCGGTGTAATTGCGGTCTTCGCCGCGAGGAATCAGATGGAAGTCCATCGGGAAGGGAGGGATGGATGGATGTTGAAATTTGATGGGGAGATATTGACAACAGATATACCCCGGAATGCAAAAGGGCGGAGAGAGAAATGTCAGAGAGGAGCTTTAGGTAGATAAATAAGCAAAAGAGAAGACGCACGGGACCATTCCATTCCATTTCACCTGATCACAATTTACTGATAGAGAATTCCGTACCACCAAAGAATTAATAATTATTTCTAGTCCAGCCAGGCTAATCATGTCACAGAATCCTGCTTTGAATCCTCTTCCCAGCCAATAACCGCTGCTGCCGCTGATGATCATACTAGACTGCGGGCTTGGAAGGTTCGTTATCTCATCTGTAGGAGTCAAAGCGTATCTTGGATTTCATCCATCGGCGCTCGTGGTTGTAACTCACTAGTTGTATTGTCTACAACGACATGTGAATAGCTTCATTTCAGCTCCAAGTCAGTCCTGACGTCATATTCTATCCGAAAAAGCAACGAGCTGTCAAACTGCACTGCGGAGAAGGTGAACCCAGTTCCATTCGTCTAGCCTCTGATAAGCTTCCCTTCCCCTCACTCCTCGTAAACATTAAAGTAGCAAGAAAGAAAAAAAAAGAACATAGTCTACACTGTGCCGGGTCACAACATCACGGCAACGAGACATAGCGTCACGGGTCAATATGACGGTCATCGGGAGGAAGTAGAGTACAAAATGGATAGGATAGGATATAGCCCGTCATCAGAGATAGAAAATTAAGAAAGAGACATCCGCCATGCAACCATTATGCAACCTATCGCCCTTCATTATGATTCCCCTTGACTCCGCTGGATCATCGCACGGAAGTCGTCATTGCTCTTGCGGCTTTGATTCCCCTCGCCAGAGGCCTCCGCCGTCGTCGTTGTCGTTGTCGTCGTATTCGTTGGCCGGCCGATCCCGCGCTTCACCCCCAATCCTCCGCGTTTTCCACCCCGCCCTCCAGGCTGCGGCGGTCGTTTGATTGGTGCCGTCGGCGCAAGGAATGAGGTCTTTGACTTCTCCTTTGGCTTCGGCGCCTGACCAGGTCCTGGTTTCCTCTCTGCAGACCGCCGCAGCATCTCCGAAACCGTCCCGACGTGGAATTTCCGCCCCAGTGAGATCTCCTGCCCTTCTAGTTCAAGCGCCGCTTTGCCCGCATGGTGAACATCTGCGAACTCAACAATCGCTCCTTGATGATCCGGTCGCAGCACAATTTTCACCAGCTTTCCGTATGGCTCCACGAGAGCCCGGATGCGCGCATCATTCACCGTGTCAGGGATATTCATCAGGCCAAGCGTGCGGTCTCTCCGCTCCCCAATTGGCTCTTCCAGTTCGCTAGAAGGTGTGGTGCCATTGGTTTCCGGTGCAGGAGACTGCGATTTACCGACCCGAGAGACGACAGTCGCCGCGGTACGCTTCGCGCCTTGCGGGGCAGAAAGCTTCACTTGAAGCGGGCGGGATTGGAACTCGTGCTCATGCAATGCAAGCGCCGCGATTGCGTCCTCCTTGGAGGCAAATACAACATAACCAAATCCCTTACTGCCTCCGTCAACCTTCCTTGGAATGCGAACCAGCTCCACAGTGCCGAACCTGGAGAACAACTCCTTTAGATCCTCCTCGCTGGCCTTCCAATCCACATTCGACACGTGAATTTCTCGCTCTTCGTAGATCGCGCCGTGGCGGTCTTGCTTGCGCGAGGGATCAGAAACCTTGACCAACAGGTGAAGACCGTTACCGACTGTCGATCCGTCCAGTTTAGTGGCACTGTGGGCGGCTACAGAAGTCTTAAACTGCAAGTAGCAGAACCTTCGATGTGTGTTATATTTGAGAGAAGGGAAACGAATGTCCACAATTTCGCCGTACTGTGAGAAGTTAGAAGAGAACAGATCAATATGAGGTTAAGGATGGCATACTGTGCTGAATAGGTCTTGAATGTACTGCTCATCAGCCGTCGGGGGAAAATTGGTGATGAATAGGGTGGTCTCGGATCCAAAATGGACATCTATCGTGTTGCCATCAAAGGTCTTCTGATCACGAGTTTGCGCAGCTACGGCGTCATCTCTGGAATTGAACTCAATCATGGCCACCTCCGAGTTGCCACCCTCTCCGGGCATCATCTGAACACCGTTGATCGCACCGCACTATATCACGTCAATCGAATGCATTTATCACGAGATAGAAGTCCTTACATCACGGAAGAATTGTCGCACTTTATGTTCTGTTGTATTTCGGGGCAGGTTTTTGACGACGACCGTAGAATTCTCACGATCTCGTCGAAGTGCCATTGGTTCCGCCTCAGCGGGTGCCATCACATCTGCTCGAACTTTCTTGGCGGGCGAACCATTCATGGCCGGCTCATCTTCGCGCTTCCTTTTTTCCAATTGCGATGTCTCCAGCGGGGATGGTGCTACCGGTCCTTGCTGAGCGTGCTGAGCTACGGCCTCTCGAGCCTCCCGTTCGCGGCGGGCAGTGATAGTCCTCAGTGCCTTTCGAGTTTCCAAGACGGCGAGCTGTAGTTCCTCCGAGTCTTCGTAGTCTTCGCAATGAGCAACATAGGTTTGCATAATCTTTTCCGGCCAGTCTAGATCTGTCCGTTTGATGGCCTGTTTGAGCACAGCTGTTGCGAAGCTGGGATTGGGGGTTCGGCGGGCAGCATCAACGGTTGCCTCGCCCTGGACAAACTTGCTCCAGGAAACCAACTCCCAGTGGTAGTACGTGAGCCAGAACTCGTAGCTATTGCCGCGACGGCCCACGAGACCTTTGAAGGTTTCCCGCGCGCTATCCCAGCTGCCGCTCTCGCTGAGGTAGCGGATGTAGATCCGCTCAAGACGGAAGAGCGGGTCACCTTGGTAGGACGGGCCGTATTTCTTCTCCCCAAGCTCCTGGACACTCTCGATGGCAGAACGAATTCCCACTTCTGCTACATCTAGGTCCTCGTCGGTGGCATCCGACAGAAAAGCTCGTCGACGGAGGTAACTACACCATGCTGTATGCACCTTGAGCACCTCTTCCATGCCGCCGACATCGAGCAAACCTGTGCTTGTTGCCTTGTGTTTGATATCCGCTATCTTGGAAAACGACTGCCCCTCTCTTTCTGAGCTGAGTAGATACTGCGACCACAAAGTACCGGAGGTTGGACAGTGTCGAGTGGCTCGGTCGAGAGCGGCGATGGTCGTTGTATGCAAATTTCCGTGTGTGTGCTCATCGATGAGGAACATGATGTAGTCCTCCCACATATTCGCATCGGTCGGGAACCGCAGAACCGCACGTTGGTAGAGCGCGTTGATTATTTCGAAAGTAGAACTGCGTCGTCGGCGGGTACGGCTCACTTCCCATTCAAGGTACTCGCAGAATAGTGCCCACTCTTGCGCACGGTCACCAGAATCGATCGCATTGCAGAGCCGAACCTCAAAATCCTCGCGGACCGCATACAGATCCTTGACTGGCGTGGCATATCGCCCTGCGGTTTCCGCCATGATGTTTTCGTAGTTCACATTATAGTATGTCGAGATAAAGCTGGAGAAGGCCTGGAATGTCTTATCCCATGTGGCATGAGGGGTCTGCAGTCGGATATCGAATAGCTCCCGCACTCGTGAGATCTTATCCTGAGACGGGTGTCGAGACAGTTCCCGCACCTGGAATTCTAGCAGTCGGTCCCAGACTAGATGACTGTCATTAATCCTCCACCTTGTTGCATCAGCGCCCTTCTGCCAGGTGTCTAGGACAAGTTCCCAGGTGAAGACTTCGCGGCCCACCAGCTTGTCCTCCTCGGACCACCGAATTTGATTCAAATCCCCGTGTGAGGAGTTGTAGAGATATAGCACCCATTCGCCATATATAGCCCAAAGTTTGGTGCTGCCGTATTCTTCCTCGATCGACCGTTGACAGAGCTCCATTACCGCGATGCGTTCATTCGCCGAGGATGCTAGCATGCTCTCATCCTGAATCCACTCCGCCCAGAGGTCTTCACCCATGGCAAAGAGTTTGTCCATCTCCTCCCGAGCAGTCCTCATATCCTTGAGAAGATCGTAGTTGTGGGGCTCTCCGTGAATATCCGGGTTGTTTGGTGGATATACATGATTCACGAAGCCATCGTGTAGTAAGCGAATAAAATTGACATGTGCCTCGTGGGATTGGGGATTCACGTGGATTCGAGCAAATAATTCCGTCGCCATGCGTTGGGCGTCAGGGAGCAGCGACGAAGCCGCGTAGTTTCTCCGGGCGCTGTCCCTGGGACCGTCTGACATGGCAATATCGAAGGACGACCGTGGAGTTGGGGTGTTATGTGAGATTTGGTGAACTTTCGGATACATTGTTGATGGAGAAAGCTGGCTCTCGTAAGACTCATTTCGAAGAACAGCAGTGTTCGGCCGTGGCGGTTGATGATGCTGCATAGAGGCAAGGTCGGCAAGCGTGTCCATACCTGGAGTGGACGGCTGTCGAGAGCTTGTTTGTTGGTCCGTGCCCGGGGGAGTTCCATTACCACCCCCCATGTTAGGACCAGTAGCGGGGCTCATCGAGGAGGGCGGCGAAGGTTCGGACGTTCGAGGCGGAGCATAGACATGTTGCGCAAGCGGTGACGAGGCCATGACGGGTCGGTTTGCAGCGGCGCGACTCTTTCGTAGCGGTTTGTGAGCAGGGCCGGAGGGAACGGAAGTGATACCGGAGGATGAAGACCCCGTTGGAGGTGTTGAGCGCCCGGAATGCGAGTTCGCATCCTGCGGCGAAAGGAGTGAATTGATGTCCATCGTTGAATCGATTTAGGAAAGAAGAGATGAACCAGGGAAAGGTGCAGAAGGTAGGAAGTAAGGTGCTGACGTAAGGGAGAGTTTTTGGAGAGAGAAAAAAATGATAAGGAAAGAAATAAAATCCTTAAAGAACAGCCCACAGTCTCCTCATCAACGAGTCCATTCCTGCCCCGGTTCCAACCTATCCAAACCCCGCGACCGGTGGTGTGTCTCTTTTGTCTGAGTCTGAGTTGTCAAGCGACGCCGGGATGCGCAAAGCGGTTGAGGGAATCGGGAGAAAACGACAAGGCAAAGCAGAAAAAAATCTCAAATAGCTCGAGATGATGAAGGTATCCTCTCTTTCTTTCCTTTCCCGATGCAAATCCGAAGGAACTCGACGGGTGGCTCGTGCGTGGACGAAACGAAGCTGAAGGACGAGACGGCAGAGACAGGGAGGGGGCAGGAAATAAGCTAAAGGATGGTCTAGCTACTGAAGACGAGCAGTCAGCGATAGAGCCCGTGGCAGGGGAGGGAGAGCGACATACAGGGTGGGCACGAGTCCCTGGAAGAAGGAAGGGATTGCAGGAAGCTGAGAAGTGAAAGAAGACTGAGAAGTTCGAACACTGAGAAGGATGAGAACCAGTGGATCGACGCTGGTGGAGAATGAGATGTGAAGAGACAAAGAGACAAGAGACAACCAAGAGACAAGACCTCGGGAGAGAGAAGACGAAACGGAATCAAGATGATAGTCGGTCACGTTTCTACAAGTATCTACAGAGTACACTACGGATACTCTCTACTCAAAGCCTCAAATCTGTTCTACGTTTAATGTGTAGTCTATTATCCTGGTCCATTCAATAAGATGCAAATGCAAAATCTGCTCCCTACGTCATCCAGCTGTGTGTTAACAGATAATTACTCCTTTCTCTAGCCTCCACTAGCATGCTCTGGGCCCTGGGTGAGACAGACTCACTCCGTATCTAAGAGTAGACTACTAAACTATTTGCCTGTAACCTGTCTTGTGTTGTCACTTGTCACTTGTCACTATCAGTAGCTCTAACAAACTAAAAGTAATGTTTTCGACTGGTAGGGATTATTAATTCAGATATATAATGTCTATTATTTTAACATTCCATATCTTTTACTCGCCTAAAACAGCTTTGATATTATCGATATATTAACTACATACATTAATAGACACGTATATATACCACGAAGAGATCAATTACCTTGGGGGGAGAAGGACGATTGTGAAAGAGGAGTTGGAGGGTAACAGCCTTCAAACCTGCTGAGCAAAGTCGTCTTCCACACTTCCCTGTCTGGCGCTGAATGAGGTACTTGAAAGGGTCCTACCATAAGTAGACTTGGGGTAGGACATAGTTGAACTGATGTATGACCCCATACAAAGTTGACACGGTGATAAGAAGGGCTACAACAGCCGTGAGGACCATCCATCCGACGACATTCTGGTTCGGGATACCATTCATGCTGAAGATACTGACGGCCAGCCCAACTGGAAGGAAGAACACGGTGACATACGTGAAGAGAGTGACATTCTCTGCTTCTCAGGGATTTTTTTTGGCGCGGATTGCTCCTTGGGCGCTGGTAACTGGACTGAATAGGAATTCGATATGTATTTCCTTCGTTCATACATCTCGGACGTGACCTTCAAACACAGATCCCTTCTGCTTGATTGAACTTTCTGTATTTTTGCTCATCGAGCCGAGTCCACCGCAGTTGTTCTCTGCCCCGAGAGCTTTCCCGAATGTCCCACTGATCAATGGCCTCTCTCATACTGATCAGATTCATCTTGAGAAGCAGCAGGATTCTCTCGCACTCGCATACGCTCTCGGAGCTTCTGTCCTCGAGGCTGTCATATACATCCTCGAAAATAGAATTTTGCTTTTCGTTCGGCTTCCTTTCGACCTCATCGAGGATATTTTCGGTGCTCGCGCGAACTTTTTCAAGTATGCGACTGAGTAGGACCAACTCGAGCACCTTTCTCTGCTGCCACTCGGAGTTTCCGCCGTATACATCAGCCCGAGAACTCGTGTCGTCTGCGTCGTCAATGGCATTATTGATACAGTGGCACGTCCAATATCTGTCAAAGAAGTCACCGACTATGCGGAATCCAGTGGGAAGATTGACCAGGTAAGGGGTGCGACCGGATGGGTTGAGCTTTCCAAAGATGACAGCGTCTTTGATATCAGGAGGTTTCTGACCGTCCTTGAGTTTATAGAAGAACTGAAAGCAGACCTCGGTCACCCACAGGTTGAATGCGACTGCAGTGTCGTCGTATAGATAGGGCTTTGATTTCCCATGGCGATCAAAGAACTGCGCCAGACTCATTCTCTCTGGTTCAGGCGATGCGACGCAGCAAATTATAGCTCGAACAGGATCAATCGATCTCAGATAGATAAAACGTTTCTTCACCTCCGTTGCATATCGCTGCACTTTGAGGCGCTCCCATAGGTCCTTGGGGCTCCAGGCGTCGTGCCTTGTCGTCTTTGATGGTCCTCCTCTTTTGTGCTGCTTTCTACTTTCAACAAAGGTATATCGAGTACGAAGCTCAGCAGGATTATTCATTTGCCTGACGAGGTCTCCAGGTTTGCTCTGCTTGCTGCCCAGTAGAAGCTGCCCAGTCGTGATGATCAATTCAGCATGAGATATTTCGGGGGGCTCAAAGTTAAGAGAATTAGGGTATCTGTGCAGCCATGCCTCTGGCACGTCGACAATATTGCTGAGATCAACCAACCTGCCGTGAGGATTTTGTCGTTTCAGACTTCGTTGGACGAGGATTGCCAGGCGCTCTGAAGGGTTGCCTTTCTCTTGGGAGATGACGACCTCCTCCAGTAGCTTCTGAGATACTTCTGTTGTTTTTTCTTGGTATGTGATGCTGCATGTTGCTCGCCTGTCGAGTCGTCCGTAGTGAGAGTTTCAAAATTATCATCGTGCTGAGGAACTGAAATCAGGAGCAAGATGTAAGGTATCTCAAAGCCACAATGAAAATAAAAGTCGCGATGGAGCTCTCTATCGAACAATTCTGGCTCTTTCGTGGACGGTTTTAGCTGGCCAGGATAAAGCCCGTTCTCAGAGGAGGAGTTGCAAATGATGGCCATGGCATAAAACACCATCTCGTTTGGCTCAAAGTTCCGATCGAGTTGATGGTTGGAATGGGCCATGAGAAGGGCCAGAGCGTAGCGCACTGGGTTGTCCCATCGAGCCTCATCAATGCCCCCCTCATCATGCTGGATTTGCGCCTTCACAAGCTGCTCGAATAAGTCCGACTGGTCCTTTGTGATGAATCCCCATCTTCGTCCGTAGTATAAGACTGTGTCTCAAGATTGGAAGGGAAAGCGTGTTTCTCGGGCGGACCTGGTCACACTGAGCATTCGTTTCTTGAGGACATCGTTTTCAAGACAGAAGCGACGTATGTTTTGCCTTCTTATGTCCTCAATCGTGAAATCCAGCGCCTGGGCTGAGGGCGATCTTCTCATGCCTCGACTGGGAAATAAAGGCTCCAATTCCCTCAAAAACTCCTCGAGAGTCCTTGTGGATAGAGACTGGGTTGCTTCCAGCATCATTCGATTTGGCTGCGGAGATCTTCTACCCTCTTCCTGGATCTCTCTCTTCACCTCTTGCACTCTTCGAATCAGTTCCTCAATGTCATCGGGCGTTCTCCAGATCCACGCATGGTAACTCAGGCGATAAACTGGGATGTCCAACAGGTTTTGCAAATACTCCCAGGTTGGGGAGAGACGGTTCTTTGTGTGGCGCAGGTGTTCAACCCACACCTTGATCAGACGAGGCAGCCAGCGACAGACGAAGATCAGCTCTTGTGGTTCCTTGAACACTTTCAGGTACTCTGTGGCCTTGAGGATATGATATGGCGTATTAAAAGGGAAGCCATGCGGCAGGGAAGTGTCTGAGATAACGGACGCGTTCACCCAGAGGTTGGATGAAAGAGCATCCCTGGGGATTACACGCGAAGTCCATTGCAAATGGCCTTTGCATGTCTCATGGATTCTCTTTCGTGAGTCCTGGGCGCGGTCATACTCGCTACCACGCACTCCCCTCGGACTGTACAGGCTGGCTTGCAGGTACATCTTGAGCATGAACATGAATGCAAAGCTGATAGTCATAAGTATGATGATGCTAGACAGCAAACACTTGTCCAACTTACTAACTGCCAGATATGCACACTCGATGGTCGCCAAACCCCCGCATGTAAGACTGATGGCGCTATCATGTTTGGGTGTCCTCTGTGGCTCGTTCACTCTTCGTAGCTCGTACATGTTAGAGTCCGCCCCTTGGATTATGTAACTATCCACTTCCGGAGTATCCAGGGCTATCTAGAGGCCCTCCTGATCGCGAAATGACAGCTCGGACAGAGCTTTATCAACCGCAAGGCCCGGCGGAGCATGTGTCGGATCCCCGATAGATACACGAACACTGCAGATGGTCAAGATATGCTCCAGATTACGACGAAAAGACCAGCGCATGTCCGCTTGTTCCGCCGTGGCCACTCCCAGTCGGTCACATTGACCGGCATCTGATTCAAACGTTGGTTCACCCCGGTGCTAGTAATCACAAAGTCCTTCCATTTAGTTCTCGGATCGCAGTATCGTACTTTGAAGGCTGATATATATACTCTAGTGAGACTCTATAGCCCATCTCGTGTGTGATGGGTAGTGTAGAGGCGTCGTTCAACTGCTGCGAAATGCCGTCTTTGAAGAGGCCAACAACGATATGCAGCAGTTTTCCAGGCAGGGAGTCTTCCGTGACAATCATACTATGACCGTGAGGCCCTTTCTGACACCTATATGGCATATCGGGCTTGGACGTTGTGTAATCAAGGTCGGCGGTGTCGACCCTTGCTTATCCTCACTGACGTGCGAGACCGCACCCCGAACCCGTTTCGGTGTGATTGCGCTTTGCTGATCAGGCCATCGGCACGGGCGACTATACAGTATGGGGCAGGCTCATTGCGATCGATAGTCGAGTGCGATCATCTTGGAGGCAAAGATGTACTGACTGATTCGGAGAAGGGATCCGAATGCACTGCTCGTGGCAGTAAAAGTCCCATTTCCGAATGATACATACGGCGCATGCCGTTTGAAGTCCTTCGCACAATCTCGAGATTGGGAAGGAGCCTTGTCTTCTCCGCTCGACGCTGGTGGCGAAACTACCAGCTTGTTAAGGGCTATCCTTCCTCGCCGCTACTAAACAAACTCGATTTACGATGTCCTGGGATTCAGGATCAGATGACCCGGACAGACCTTGAAACCGAATGTTTGCGTCCATTGCAGCAAGCCAGTTCCCTAAGATTGGGGAGGGCCCGGACTAAATAGTGTCATTTCGCGCAGCCTTGTCCTTGATCCTTGCTATACCCCGGATTATTATAGCAGCTACATGGTACAATTGGTCAATATAACCACGATTCAATGAGAAATGAAATTAAAGAATCCTGGTTGAAGGTAGGGAACCCCTGTCGGTTCTTCGAATACGCAGGCAATCATCATCTTTAAATAATGCTTATCTTCCAAAAGGAGTAATGTACATGCTGATCACAAGAGATTGAAGACTGAAATCGGTCACTCCTACATTGACTCCTCTGACTCTGTATACTTTATCCGACCTCTAATACTGATAATATACTCAGTGAAACTATGAGGTCTCTCCTTGCGCTCACTGCCATCGTGGGCCTGTCCGCTGCCTCTGCTCCTGCATCGGCACCCACAGGAAAAACGTATGCCTCTGGTTTTGACATGACCAAGAGCTGGGCAAACCTGAGTCCCTACGAAGACGCCGATAGCTTCAGCCTCCCTAAAGGTGTCCCAAAAGAGTGCGAACTGTCCCAAGTTCACGTCCTGCACCGCCATGCTCAGCGATTTCCCACCCCTTATCCTCTCGATGGCGGGGGAATGGAAGAATTGGCCTCCAAGCTGGCTAACTACTCCAAATCTCACCCCGGAGAGACCCTGGCCACAGGTCCTTTGAGCTTCCTAAACCACTGGGAATATATCCTTGGCGAAGACACACTGCTCGAGTCCGGTGCCGCAACCGAGGCGACCTCTGGCGCAGACTTCTGGATCAAATACGGCAGGCTTCTTTATAGACCCGATCGTGAGCATGTAGCTGCTTGGGATGAGTCGCTAAATGTGTTTCCCAATGGAACTGCGCGCCCAAAGCCTGTTTTCCGTACAACGTCCCAGGATCGGATTCTTGAGAGTGCGCGGTGGTGGCTCAGTATGTTGCCTTACTTTCCATGCTTGAGATTCTGTGATTAACTGTGGTAGGCGGTTTCTTTGGAAACAGTGGTGCCAATAGCTCGTATGACCAGTATGACCTTGTTATCATCACCGAAGAGTCCGGCTTCAACAACACCCTTGCTTCTTACGATTCGTGCCCGGACGACACGTACGCAGGGTACTACGATCTACCTACTATCTACAAAGTAAGGCCACTGCTAACTTGAACAGTGACAGCGCTGCAAGCATCTTCATCCCCCGATACACCAAACACGCCAAATCCCGTCTTTCCCCATTCCTCCCCAGAGACTTCAACCTAACCGCCTTCGACGTGCTCGCTTTGCAAAACCTCTGCGTCTACGAATCTACCAGCCTCGGCGCCTCCCCATTCTGCTCCCTCTTCACCGAACAAGAATGGAAAGACTTCGCCTACAACATCGACCTCCAATTCTACGGTGACTACGGCTACGGCTCCCCCTCTGGTCGTGCCCAAGGAATCGGCTATGTCCTTGAACTCGCGGCGAGACTCGAAGGTGAACTCATCACATCCAGCGACACAAGCATCAACGCTACACTTGATAACAACACCGACACATTCCCGCTCAATCAACCTTTCTACCTCGATATGTCCCATGACGATATCATCGTCTCCGTCATCACCGCTCTTGGTCTGGATTACTTCAAATCCGCCCCCACCGGTCTCCCCGCGTCTCTTGACCACGCTCCAGGGAATCTCACCTTCTCACTTAACAATCTAACACCCTTCGGCGCCCGCTTCATCTCTGAGATCTGGACCTGTCCGCCAAATACCTCATTTACATCTCTTGATCCGCTTCTCTACGCGAACCCAACCTTAGACGATACAGACGAGACGACGAACAAGTATATCCGGTTCCTGGTGAACAGCGCGCCTTTGCCGCTCGATGGCCTTGTTGGGTGTGAAGACGCAGTCAATGGGTTCTGTTCTGTTGATGGGTTTTTGAGCGGAGTTGGGACCTTGAAGGAGACTGCGAGGTATCAGGAGGCTTGTTTTGGGAATTATTCTACTGGGGGGCAGGTTGGGGATGGATTCCCTTCTTCTTAGTTCTTAGGGACTAGGTAACTTAGAGATAGTACAATTCTAGTAGAAATAGATATTTGTTCTCTAACTATCTACAATCAAAGCACAAAACACAGACACAAACACAGCCTAACTATGCTTAATCAACCCTTGAAGTGAAGCGAAAGTAAATCATCATCATCATCATCATCATCATCAACAACAAGCCGAAACCCATTCCCCCTCCACTTGCCCCCAGGCTCCAAACTCCCCCGATACCACACACTAACTTTCCCGCGTCCACTAGAAAAACAACCCCCCCTCAGAACCCTCCTCACACTTCCCCCCGCATCTAAATCTTCACGCCCGTCATCGTCTCGATACGGATACCGGAACCTCGGGGTCCCCATATCTTCTCCCCAGAGCGTCGTGCACCATTCCCACACCTGCCCGGCCATGTCGTGGCATCCGGAGGGGGAAATACCTGAGGGGAAGAGACCGACCGCGCAGGGGGTGTTTAGGCCTGTTTCTTCGGTGTTCGAGGCGTTGGGGTGCCAGTGCGAGCCCCAGGGGTAGTTGATATATTGATTATCGCCGATGGTGGTGGTGGTGGTGTTGGTGGTGGGAGGGTTAGGGTTAGAGGTGGTAGCAGCACGCTCCCACTCGGGCTCCGAGGGAAGACGGACAAATTCAGTCTTCGAAATCTTGTTACTAGCGCGCCATTTCCCTGTGAGCCACTCGCAATAAGCTCGTGCATCATACCAGGTCAGGTCAGTCGCTGGGAGGGTTTGTTTTTCTGGATGGAGTGCATGCGGACTGAGCCACTCGCGGCCTGTTTCGTGGATAAAGAGTGCATAGTCGCGGTTTATGACTGGGTAGATTCCGATTTTGAAGCTTTTGAGGGTTAGAGTTGATTCTGGGTTGGAGGTTGGATAGTTGGTATTGTTTGAGCCGAATGTGAATGGGCCCGCGGGGATTGTTGCTAGGGAGGTGAGATCTCGGGGATCGCCGAGGCGAGAGAGGATAGCAGCTGCTTTGGTTCGGGAGGGGATTGGGAGGGTTGCGGTGGTTATTATTGAGAGCATATGTGTTGAGATTTGGGGCTTGAGATGGGGGATGGTTTCTATCTTGGGGAGGAAGGTACTACTACTACTACTAGAGACTAGTAGTGCGCCGCGTTGGGCGAGTTCTCCTGAGCCGTGGATGAGGTCTGCTGCTAGGGTTTGTAAGTTAGAGGGTGAGAGTCGGGACAAGAGGCTGCGGATGACGGGTTCAGCTGTTTGGGGATTAGATTGGAGAAATTGTATTGCGGTATTCGTGGGTAGAGTGGTTAGGTGCCGAGCAGCTAGCAACTGTTGGACGGTGCTCACGGAGGATAAGAGGAGGTCTGTCACGGTATCCTGGGGTGATGGGGGTGTAGGTGTATTCGAGATCAAGCGTTCGAAAGCATCGCGTGCAAGATTATCTGCTGCAGAGTCCGTAGAAAGAGCACCAAGCCATGCATCCAGAACCTGTTCTGCTTGATCACCGGAATGCCGTGCCTGAAGGGCCAGAGCGAAGATGGCTGGATTTGCAGCAGCAGCTCCGGTTCCAATAAAAGTCGAGGCTTCAGTTACTTTCGTTCGCTGAATCTGTAGGAGTGGTAACAGGTTATGTCGGACTATCCCAGGTGGCAGTGTCCAGGGTCTGGGGGTGATGTCGCTTAACACGAGAAGCCTGGTATGGTCAAGGCCTTCAATAAGGGAGACGAGAGGGGCGATAAGGTCCGAGGCGTCATCTTCTGCTTTTTCAATTGCATCGAGAACGATTAGAATCTGTTCCTCGTTCCTTGAGAGTTCTGGTATAGTAATCTCAACCAAGTCCTTTAGGGCTTGGGGAGTGTGAATGGCGAAGTAATAGGGTACAACAGTAGCATCCCAGGCCTCCTCATGAACAAATCCCAGCTCATTCCGAACAACCCGTCGAGATATCTGCGCTGAAGTCCCCAGAGAGAAGCAGAGGTGTTTCGCAAAGGTCGTCTTCCCACTCCCACTCGGCCCGGTGAGGAACAGAACTCGATGATCGCGCACCACTTCTAGAGCAGAGAAGTAGACCGGGGGTTCTGGCTTGTCATGTTCCGTCCATTTTCGTAGACCTTTAGCAGCTTTATCTTCGAATGTGAAGTCCGTGAGGAGTGGGATATAGCCATGTTCCAGGTCGAGAATGGCGCCAGTGGGCGAGACTAGCAGTGGTTCGCTGCCGAAGTTGGTTGTCTCCATCTTTCTGGTCTTAATACTTTGTAGAGATATAATTGCGTCTGTTCCTTCTTATGAGCGTTGAATAGTGGAAATGTCGCGATTGTGTTACTCTCGTGGCGTGATCTGGTTATTTAAATCTCGTGCGCCTCCAACAGTCGAATCCACCTTCAAAGTTCACTTTCTCCAACTCCAATTTCCGTATTTCAACCGTCGACTCTCTCGCTCTTGCTCTACCAAAACCCCACAATCCACTACCTACTACCCCCGAGATACCCATCAAAACCATCGAAAATGCCAGTCCTAACAGACTTCACCCTCCCCACCTCTCCATCAAACCTAGCCCTCCCTGCAACCCCCAACGCCGTCTTCTTCATCTCCTTCCACGCCTCCCCAGACCCAACCACAGGAAAACCATGGTGTCCCGACGTCGTCGCCGCACTGCCTCATCTGAACGAGGTCTTTTCTGCTGCTCATAAGCCGCAGGTTGCCTTTGTTGATGTTGGGTTACGGCCTGAGTATGTTCTTCCTTGATTCTTCTACTAAAGAGGATACTAATGGTATGCAGATGGAAAGATCTCTCGAATGTATACCGAACGACATGGAATGTGAGCTTTGTTCCTACGTTGGCTCGGTATGAGAGGGTTGATGGGGAGGTGAAGGAGGTTGGGAGGTTGGTGGAAGGCGAGATTTTGGACCGGGCGAGGTTGAATAAGTTTGTTGGGGGGGAGTTGGCGAAGATATAGTTAGATATCATTGTATTCGCTTCATGAGAGTTGTACTACTTTGAGGAGGAGTGTCGAGAGGAGAAACTACTGAAACTTGTGCATGATACTAGGTACCACGAGTAGTAGGTTTAGGACTCAAGATCTTCAAGGAATCGGGTTTGATGATAGGTTGTACCTGCGATGAATAGGTGTGAGAGAGATGGTATTAGTACTATATAGTAGAAGAAATAATAGGGGTAAAAAAGACCATGTATAAAAAAGAATTCTAATATATACCACAGCTCTACCCGCCCAAATGGTTTGCATCCTAGATATCATGCACATTATCCACTCTTCAAAGTATAAGGTCCTTGCACTTATCCAGCATCGCAGTCCTATATAGTAATTCAGTTCTTCAGCTCAGAAGTCTCTCCAGCCCCAGCTTCAACACCCTGCCCACCCTCCTTCGCTTGCTTTTGACTATCGAAACAATCAGCATCAATTCAAAGGCCACATACATGTCAACTTACTCCTTTCTCCTATACATAAACTTAAGCAGAGTCGCACTCATAACAGCAAGACCGCCGAATAAGATCAAGATCTCGTATCCGTATTTGTATTTCGGTGCGTCGTATGTCGGGAATAGAACCACTATCCAGCCATTCACATCAATACTTGTTCAACAACTTTGAGGCTTGGATTCGATCACTTACATGGCACCCAGAGAACCCAGGCATAAGACACAACATTCGCGGTAGCAACGAGAAGTTGTCTCAGATTCGGATCATTCGCATTAAGCGTCGTAGCCCAGCTCTGCATCGATTTAGTCAGTAACCAACACATAACCACCCCTATCCAAAAACTCAAGAACTATAAACTCACAATAAGCACCGGCGTCGTAGCAGATCCCGCATAGGACAGATAATAAGCAAACATCAACGCCCCTTTGGGTATATGCCACACCGACAGGAGGATATTAGAGAATATCATCGCCGCCTGAAGACCCACGATCAACCAGTAATACTTCCCCGTGCGGTCGGCGATGATTCCCCATACGACTGTAACAACAATTGTGAGTGCGTTTCCGCCGGTGGGGAGGGTGTTGACTTTCGAGACGCTGTATCCGGCGGCTTTGAGCCAGAGGTTGAAGTAGCTTGTTGCTGTGTGGCAGGCTGCGAGCATTCTGGTTCTGTTAGCTCTTGTTATATCTATCTGTGCAAATGGTTAGTAGTAAGAACTTACGTGTATGTAATGACAAACACCCAGAGTTCCCAACGCAGAAAGACCCGTTTTGCTTCTCTCCAGGTGAACTTCGGTTGAGCTTTGTGACCGAGTTTCTCGATTCGCTCGATACCGTACCGGATGTGCTGTAGGAATTAGTTATCATATCCATATCTATGTCCATACGGTAATAGGTAGGTAGGTACCTCAGCGCTCCAATAAAAAGCCCTCGTAGTATGCGGCGTATCTGGTAACCCAAACAATCCCCAGACCGCAATCGGAACAGAGATGATGCCATCCAAGATAAACAACCACCGCCAGCCAGCCAATCCATGGCGTCCATTCATACTGCTATGCAGTCCGGCCTGGAGGTATCCGCTAAACATACTCGCAATTGACTCAATCTGCAATAGAATCGCTGTCCGCTTGGTGAGTTCTTTGGGACCGTACCAGCTACCCAGCATAGCGACGTATCCGGGGAACGCGCAGGCTTCGAAGAGACCGACGAAGAAGCGGAGGGCGTATATCTGGCGAGTGAGAAAAAAACTTAGATTTCACATTAGATAAATAGGAAGAAGAGCTAACTTACCGTTTTTATATTCTTCGCAAAGCCGATGCCGATGACCAAGGCAGACCAGATGAGTTCACAGCAGGGGATCAAAATCGAAGGCCGAATGAAGCCCAGTTGGGTCATTTGGGCTGGTACACTTCCAATCATCACCCCCAGGCTGAACCAGGTTCCCATCCAGTTTCGCTCGTTGCCGTATAGGCTGAGTTCTTCTTGCATGCCACTGACGAATGCGTTGCCTAATTGGGGTCAGGTTAGATAGGTTGATACTTGGTATAGAGAAGGTAACTTACTGTAGTTTGTCTGGTCCAGATACTTGATAAAGTAACCAAGACATACTGTCGGGCTGTAGCATAACTGATTAGCTTTTGTATCATTGCCAGGCAGAAGTGACTGCGATGTATTACAAGAAAATCATATCCAGTCGTTGCACATATCGCCGGTACTCTGGATCCCCCTCTGCAGTATCCCACACGAAGCCGACAATCCTGCGCCACCGAGATGACTCTGGAGAAGGAGTCGCAACAGGACTGTGTTCCTGGGATACCTTGTCATCGTTAGATGTTGGATCCGGTGCAATGACTGGGACGACTTCTTTTTCTGTTGCCATGGTCGTTGTAGAAGTTGAACAATTGAACAATGTCTCGAGAAGAATCTACAATTATATGCTTCATTCAGTCAAGTCAGTACATTTATAGAAGATCAACATATTGCATATTACCGATTTCGCCCACGTGGTGAAAGATTCTAGAAGCAGGGATCAAGACTATCAAAGGCCGAAGTCATCACGACATGTATGAGCTTAATTCTGTCATGCAATTCGGGCCCTCTTGCTATCTTTCTATACGTAAAAGTCCCACTTACTTAGTACTATCGGTGTTGGAGAAGGTGAAGAAGGCTTGTAGCATACCCAGTAGTATGACTCAAGTAGCGCCGTTTCGTCATTCTATCCCACACTTCCACCACTCCAAGCTCCGGATAAGAATCCAGACATACAGATTCTCTGATAGATTGGTTCTGGGACGGTGGATACTGGATACGAGAACCTCCGAAGCATCATCGCCGTCGTATCTTGCCGCACCGCCGCAGCCCTACTACTACTAAGTAGACTAGATACAGAGTAATCATCCTGATGTTGATACATCGACCCCGACCCGACATCGGCTTAACATCGGACAATTACCTAGAAAGATATATTTAAATATTAGCACCTGTACCGGATCTCGTAACCAAAATAGTCAACCTAGCATGGCGCCACAAAGTCTCCGCATCGTTCTGGAGAACGTCGACTTCCGCCTCCCAACCCAAGTCACAGACGACAACAGCGTCGTCGCACTAAAAAGCCTCGTCTTCGAACCTTTGCTTCGATGGCAACCACACGGACGTGTCCTGCCTGGACTGTTCGACCGCTGGAGCCACTCACCAGACGGCCGAGCATGGCAGTTCCATATCCGTGACGGCGCTGTCTTCCATGACGGCAGGCCATGCACTGCAGCAGAGATCGTGACTTATATCAACGGCTTCCTAAACTCGCGAGACTACTTTGATATGCCGTGGAGCTATAGTCGATACTTTGCGCGTACCAAATTCTCGGCTGAGCATGAGCGAACCGTGAAGGTTGAAAACCCAGACCCGATTGCGGATATCCTGGATATCTTTTGCGAGTTCTGGCCGTCTCGCATTGCTGCCGATGGGAAGCCAGTGCTTGGGACGGGGCCGTACAGGGTTACTGAGTTTGAACGCGAAGGAGGGATTGGGAGGGCGACGCTGGAACGCGTCAACCGGGATTCGCACAGCCACCCTGAATGGCCTGAGATTATCATCGCATCTCATGAGCCGATCGGGGAGAAGAGGCTCCAACTACTGAAGGACGGGCAGGTCGAAGTTGCGCTGAACCTTGAAAGAGCGGATGACCCTAGCGTACTAGACTTCGATCCTAGTCTTCGCTGGGGTCGCAGGACAAGTACTTTATCCGCAATGTACTACCTCAATTCCACCGCAGGAGTGTTCCAGTCCCCTGAAGCACGACTGGCCGCTAACTTGGCTGTTGACCAAGGCGCGCTTGTAAAGGAGGCCTATCACGGCTTCGCACTCCCATCCGCCACGATTGTCAGTCCCTTCCACCTCGGGTTTAAGGAGGCCGGCCTGCACCCGATTCCGTACGACCCTGCCAGGGCGAGGACGCTACTAGAGGGCCTCGATACCGCAACACCAATCCTCCTCCGCACACCGGTCTACATGCCCGAGCACGCGCAGAAAATCTCCCGCTTCATAGCCGCCTCGCTGGAAGCTGTAGGCTTCAAGGTCTCTATCGAGGTCGAGACGAACCGGCCTGAATACGCGCGGTCCATCGGACTCCGGAAGCAGATCGGGGATCTCGCGCTATTTGATTCCACGCCGAATAGCACGTTCCGCGTTCTGGATGACAAGATCTCGAGTGAGTCGCGCAATACGTGGTGGCTCGGGTATCATGATGCAGAGGTTCAGGGTCTATTCGCCGAGGCACGAAAGAAGGTGGGGGATAGTGAGCGTGCGGAGGCGTACGCAAAGTGCTTGAAGAGGCTGCAAGAGAATCCGCCGTGGTTGTATGTGGCCCATCCGGATGTAGTCTGGGCGACGCGGCTGGATGTGGCCTTGGAGATTGGGCCATCGGGGGTGCTTTCTCTAGGATAGACCCCTCGCCCTGAGATCCTATCTAAACTGAGCAATATATACATTTGACGTAATTTCGAATGTGTTGATCATATCATCTCAAAGAACGATGCTTTGCTCGCAGGATGTCACGTGGTGCTCACAAGACCTAGATCAGTATTACAGTTGTAGGACGGGTACTCTCACGGAGGTTGCCGGTCAGGAAGTAATCAATGACAATTCGAGATCACGGTCAACTTCTCGTAATATGGGCTGGAACGAATCGGTATAGCTGTCTGACCCTTTATCTTCATCCCCGCAGCCATTGAAATTCTCATACTTAGATTTGCGTGCAGCCTCCGTGTTTTGAAGCTCAAAGTCGATAGGAAAGCTGGTCATATTAATGTGGAATAATTTCGAGAAGAGAAGGTCGGCTTTGATATATCTCCTGCGCATGGATTACTTCATGAGTCTTTTGCAATGAATTTGTTGTATCTCCGTAGTTGGCACGAAAGTTGAAGACATATTGATGCCGTATTGTGGCCTCAGGCAGCGAGCGGTACGGCACACCGCACCAGCCAGGTGTGCACTCCCTGACACCAACTTTTTCCTTCTGGACGCCGAAGCAGATCAGCTGCGATCGTTGTTCGTCCTGATGGCCACAATGGGCGCTCTACAACCATACGGGCATCTGATCCGGTCAGGTAAGCTTACTCGTTTCCATCGGAGTTGTTTTCAACAAAATTAAACGCCCGTTTCTAACCTGCTTAACAGCCCGCACCGGCATCTCCTACATCCCTCGCCGCACTTTAACATACACACCCATTCGCCGTGCCCAAGAGGAAAACAATGGCTCCAATGACAAGCCAGAGAATCAGTCCAAACCGTCTACGCTCTCTTCCATCAAAAACTTCTTCTTCGGTGGAAAGTCTGACGCCCCCAAACCCAAAATTCGCAGAGCAGTGGCCCCCCAGAAGCGAGAAGGTTCCCTCAGCGCAGATTCTATTTTCTCGGAGGATCAAGCTTCCCCCAAGCTGATTGCTTCTGGTCGGACACCGGCTGCACGCAAGCAAGGTCAGCCGGCTACGGAAGGAGGAGAGATGGAGATATCAGTGGAGAAGCGAAACAAGACGAACATGCAGGCTGTGTTGGATCCGCGTCCCAATGCGCGGATTCGCTGGGAGCGCAAGATGGTAGTTCGTGAAATCCGTCATCGAGGTCGTCTGTCTAAGACGGAGAAAATCATGCGCACGGAGCGTGAGTCGCTGTCCAAGTCGCACTGGTTCAAGACCTCCATCAAGAAATTAGGTCCATTGGCCCGTCAAATTGCTGGGAAGAATATCGACGAGGCTATACTTCAGATGCAATTCAGCAAGAAGAAGGCCGCAAAGGACATTCTGGAACACCTCAAGCATGCGAAGAACGTCGCTGTTGTTCGCTCGGGTATGGGGCTAGGTGCTGTTGGTCCCGACGCGGAAGCCCCGAAACCGGTCTCCATCACGCTCAAGACTGGTGAACGCAAGAGCATCAAGGATCCTTCTTCCATCTATATCGCTGAGGCGTGGGTTAATCGAGGCCCTTACGGAGTCGACTATGATCATCGCGCTAGAGGAGTGATCAACAGATTGCGCCCCCCCTACACCTCTCTATCGGTCGTACTGAAAGAGGAAAAGACCCGAATCCGCGAATGGGAGGACCATGAGGCCAGAGCACTGCGCCAGCGAAAAGCCAAGCTTTGGACACATCTGCCCGATCGCAAGATCACTGCGCAGAACCAGTATTACAGCTGGTGATCCACCATGTCAAGCTATGGTATTCTTTGGCGTTTTGTATTATTTACATCTTTGGGAGCACTCCGTCTGAGCCGGATCAGCATTTGTTTCTTTCCCCCTGTCTTACCTCAACCTTCAGATATGAATCTGCATGTCCCCACCGGACTCTCGAACATATCTGTTACTATTATCTCATAAGCTCAGCTACCAAGCCAAGCTCAATATGTACACTACGGAATATATACTACATAACCAAATTCCTTTCTATACTCCACATAGATCTATTACCCCCTCATCCACAAATCTCAAATCTCAACCGGACAATCCGGCTTCGAAAACCAAGGCTCAACGACCCTCTCCGGAGCCCTCCCCTCCCTCCTCTCCCCCCTCACAAGAACAGGAATAACACCACCAGTCTCCAACGTGAACCTCCTATGCCCCACCACATTCAAAATACTCATAATCGCCCCCGAATGCGCCGTCAACGACAAGATCGCATTCCCATCCTGCGCGAAGATATCACTCAAAAATTCATAGAACCGGGCGTCCCGCGCACTATCAGATTCCCGCAGTTCAGACGAATACAGCGGGTCGGGTTCGCTGAATCCTTCTTCGAAGATGTAGTGCGGGTAGGAGGTTGCGATTGTGGATTTGGGCGAGCGCGCGTCGCAGCTGTGTAGGCCTATTGTTTCGCGGAGGAGCTGCGATTGGCATTCATTAGTATATAATCTACCTCTTCTTATATACTATACTACCCCATCGGGCCCAATAGAGTGAATAAACAAAGGGGATTGGGATTGTTGGTTTGGGGGGGGGGGGAGGACAGACCTCTTTAACCAACGGCTTAAACGGCTCTGTCCCAGGCAACCCAGTGCCTTCAAACGTAACACTCGCTGTCTCACAGCACCGCAGCAGCGGACTAACATAGTAAGTCTGGGGCTGTGGAATACCGGATTTGATTTGTGTTTTCCATGCCTCGTGTGCGGTGCGGGCTTGCGATATCCCTAGCTCTGTGAGACGGGCGTCGAACCAGGTACCGTGGGAGTCGCCGTTTAGGAGAGAGTAGCGGCACTGTTAATATGGGTTGAGTATTAAATTAGTGGGGTATTCTTATTCTTATTAAATCAGGTGTAGTTCTCATGTGAGAGAGAGGGAAGGGGGGGGCTAGAGGGGTTAGAGCGTACATCCCACAACACCGTCCCGTATCGAGTCTCAGCGACATTATGGACTCCCTGCCCGTGGCGGCCGAGGAAGAGGAGCTTGTATTGGGTGTCAGGGGCGGAGGAGCGGTTTAGGGAGGTTATGTAGGAGGTTAGGCGTTCCCATTGCGATGATGTGTTTTGGTCGGAGTTGGAGTCGGAGGGGTAGGGGCGGGTTATGAGGCCGAAGTTGGAGGATACCTAGGGGTTTTTTTCCCTTTCTTGTTAGTATGGTGTTCTCGTTTCCGTCTGGTTGATTGAGAATCTGGGGAGGTTAGTAGTTAGAACTCACATAGTCAAAGGTATCTGGATCGGTGGTCTCCTCGTCTTGGAGGAAGATGCCGGTTACGGTTGAGAAGTGGAAGTGGGAAGTTGTCATGTCGCGGAGTCGATCAATGGGGATCTAGGAGTATTACTTCGAAAACTGTAGAACGATAGAATCTAAATAGGAGCTGGAGCGAAGCTTCAACGTGGGGAAATATTGAAATATTACTATGGTTGTCTTTAGTTCAAGTTGTTCATCCAATCCTGCGGCTTCATTTAAGCACGGACTTAAACAAGTTGCAACTTGGACCTACTCTGTAGCAAACATTTTGAATACACGTAAATGTCTATTAGACTTGAATATCCAGATTTTTTTTTCAAAATTGACATAAGATAAACACGCAACGAAGGAAGGTATAGTTAGAGAAACATCGCTAAAGTCACCACAAAACCACTAATTGGCCAACCGAGAGAAAATAAATCTCAAACACGCAATTGATCACCCATCAGGTGGAGGTTCATAAGAACCCCATTCCCTTCCTAGAACGAATATAAATTCCTGAAGAGAAGACGGCAAAACGGCCGAGGAAAGAGCTTGCCCAAGAGTGTCGTTGAGCTTTGCCAGAAGGAGAACAGATGACCTGCAGATTTGCAGGCAGTCACCTTTACATGTTCGGCGAGAGGGGTGGTGGTGGCTTCTTGTCTTTGCACAGTCAAGGTGGTACGACTTCCAGGTCCTTGGAAGTCTACCGATTGGCGTAGGACTTGACGAGGATGCTCGTCTCCATGTCCTAGTGTGGTCCGTTGCATGTTCTGGCTCTTCTTGTCTCTGTATAGAGACGGTATGCGCAGTGATCCATTGCTTGTAACAAGTGGATGCGTGTTTTGTGTGGTTACGCGGTCGTGGCCTGTAGGTGAAACGGTTGATTGCACGAGCGTAGGAGAGAGATCCGGATTCGGTGCTCTGATCGGCTGCCTTGCTAGTGGACTTTGGAGTCCGGTGTTCGCAGACCTTGTCGGACTCTGGACAGAGCGTAGTGTCGATGTATGGACAAGCGCTCTCTCATGGTTCGTTCGTAAACCACCTATTGTGTTTGCACCAGCACATGAAGCATTAACATTGAGGTGTGCTGCTGCTGCCTTCTCAAGGCAGTTGCACTATCGAGGTCAGTACACATATTGCTGAGTGAGTGAGTAGAAGAAAAGCTTACCCGCTTATGCTGCTTGCGATGTTTCTCACAGACTCCATACTTCCGAGCCTTGATGTAATTGTCCCTCTGTGCTTTCGACCGTGGTTTCTGCTTCCTTGGCGCATTTGTGGCCGTGTTCATGTTGAGATCCAACACGAATTGCATTGACGCAGGTCCAGGTTCCGACTCAGAGGTTGGTGATGACGACTTTTGCGTCGAATCGGAAACAAATGAGGTAGCAGGAGTCGGGCAAGAACGCTCACGAGGTGAAAGCTCGAGTGGGGTTACAGACCAGTCAGGAGACGAAAACTGGTTGCTTGGTGGATGAGTATTTGAGTCCGGTAACGGCGCATTCTGAAGGCGTTGCAGGTGTAGAGCAATCGAAGCGTCACGTAGCTTTTCCTTCTTGGAGAAGTAACGGTTATCCAGAGCCGCTTGCGACTCTACCATGTACCGAAAGGAAGAACTATCAAAGCCGGATTCAATAAATCGATCCTGTGATAGTTGAGGTACCGACTGTAGAACATCATTGGGGTTGATGAAGGGCTGGAGCGAATCCAATGCAGGTTGCCCGAATCCTTCCATTGGAGCTTCATACCCCACAGTCTCAGGGAACAATGACTGTGAGTACACAGCGGGGTCAGAGCCCCAGTTTAGAAAGTCCGTATCGGTAAATGACTGGTCTAGATCTCGGGGAGATATAGATTCCACCGAGGTGGAATTGCTTTCTAGGTACTCTGAAGGGAGTTGGAACAGGCTATCGAAGTCGAGCCATTCATCCTGGTGACCAGAGAAGTCAATTGGACAGGGCAATGGGTCTGCAGACATCGTGACGGAGGATTCAGGTTCACAACAAAATATAATTATAATGTCTGGGGTAATGATTGAGGTGGAGGCCTGAGGCTGAATTGACTGCAGAGCGGGATACTTGAAACTGTCTGAAAGACGCGAGCGTCGATTTCAGTCACAAAGGCCGCGCTTTGGCAGGGGAAATTTCGAGAGGCGAGTTCGCACGGAGATAGCGCTCTCTCACCTGGAAGACAGTGATAAATGTATACTTTGTAAAATAAAAAGTTGAAGCAGGATGTCAAGGGCATCCAGGGAAGCTCAGCCTTGATCACATGATTTATAAGCTATTCCATTTTTGGTTCCCGACGATACGCTAAATCAGATTTGGAAATTGAGGCCCGTGGCTGAGCTAGTAAGGCACCAAGGTGTCTATGCATATTCCAATAGGACAACAGGCTGTGGCTCCAAGTTGCAATCATGCTTTGAAATGAGTCAATCGATGACTGCGCCTGGACACTGCAGCGCCATCGGATGATATGAATTGTATCCGCATTGCCCAATCATAGAAATTGTACCCCCCACTGGCCCCTCGCACTCCGTATGCTTGTACGACGTCGAGGCCATGGCCTGAGCCCGCAGTCTCCGCGAAAATCTACACCAACGTGCCATTATTGTATCTGATCAGATTCCAACGCTTATCCCAGATATGCATAACCCCACAACTGGACATCAGGTTCAAATGCTGTCTGAATACTTTTGTGGTACGAAGGTGTTGGAGTGCGATATTATCAGACAGAATAAGGACGGTGTATGTATGAATTTCGTCTTGCTAACACTTGGGAATCTAACGTCATTAACACCATGAGACAGAAAAAAATAACTGTGAGACTAAAGTACAACTCCCAACCTTAACAGAACACCCCACTGCGTGCGATTTGGAAGTGGGGGCACAAGACTTTTTAAAAAGATAGGTAAGGTATATCAACAACTCCGTGCTGCACCAACTATTTGCAATACTCCATTATGCCTGCATGGCCGCCTTGGGAAGCTCCTGCGCTGTTCCGGCAAGGTCTGTGGCGGGGGTGATTCTCTTTGATCTGTAGTTCTTGATAGCTGCGGTGACGGCATCTTCGGCAAGGAGGGAGCAATGCACTAAGAAAACATTTAGTCAATATACACAAAAATATATGGCTGAAAGATAACTCACGCTTAACAGGGGGCAGGCAAAGCTCGGAGGCAATTTGGGTATTTGAAATCTTAGCAGCTTCGTCCACTAATACATTTGTCAGTCATGTCCGCTCATAATATCTATTTTGTAAGGCTTACGGGTCTTGCCCTTCAACAGGGTTGTGAGGTAGCTGGAGCTCGCGATAGCCGATCCACAGCCAAATGTCTTGAAACGGGTCTCTGTGATTTTGCCAGTTGCCTCGTCGACTTGGATGTCGAGCCGGATGACGTCGCCACAGGCAGGGGCGCCGACGAGGCCGGTGCCTACACTGGTGGATTTGCGGTTGAGGGAGCCAACATTGCGAGGGTTCGAGTAATGATCTATCAGTTTGAGGAAGTTAGCTTTCAGAGCATAGCCGAGGTCAGGATGAGGGCACATATCTTTCTCATGGTAGGCTCTGACCATGGAAGGGGGGGCGACATTGCGACCGGCGATACCGGGGCGGACCGCGCTGGTCATGCGAAGAGCGGTTCTGATGGATTGCATTTTGTTGTGGTGATATCGTGATGAGCAGCGGGTGTAAGGAGTGTCTAATATGTTGGTGGGCAGAAGCGTTGACGTCGGTTCTTATCAGATTCACGCAAATTTGTGGCGACCCTGCTTAGGAAGAAGTCAGGTGAGATAACCTTACCGCAAAGGGATTAGACCTGTTCTGTAATCCCGTCTACGCCAATGAGCACTGAGGAATTTCCCGAGCTTACCGCTTGGCTCTCCGAAGTCCGATCTCCAGACTCCGAGTGCGAGCAAACCTCCGCGGACAACTTTGAACTTGAGTCTTGAATAGGTTTGGCGTGGAGGTAATCCCGCATCTAACTAACACCGGTTACTCTCACCGGGGTTGCAACGGAGTATAACTGAATGGATTATTACAACACTCACACCTCTATATACAGATACATACTAACCCCAGCCGCAGAAGCCAGCAGCGATTATCGAAAGGACCGTGCCACACATCAACGTTATGCCGCCACTGCCTCGAAAAGTAGCTGCACTGTTGCTGCCATCACTACTATCACCATTGTCGCCATCGCGTCTGGAATCATCCTCCGTGGCTAATGTACCAACCGTGCCCGTTGCCTGTATCTCAGGCTCAAATAGTACGCACGCTGTAGGGAGCTCCCAGGAGGCTAATTCCCAGACAGTTGACACTTCGGGGGTGTCAGGTTGGTAGTCCATTATTTGTACATCATAGCCAGCACGCACTCCCATGTTGAGCTCTACCGTCGGTATCAGGTGGGTTGCATTGCCGACGACATCATTGGTTTCAGCGACACTCTCACAATTCTCGTTGACACCACTGACTTGAGTCACGTTTAGAGAGAGCTTTGGCAAGCCCACAAAAGCCCCTATCCCGCCATCAATACTGGTATTTAGAACGTCGGTACTAGTGCTGATTCCAAGGAGGACTTGGGGCCTGAAGGTGACATTTAGTGCCATAGAGGTGACTTCCGTCGATGCCTCAAAGGGAAACGCCTCAAATGTCGTATTTTGGCTAATAGAGGACTCAATCAGCAGGTGTCTTAAGGCCGCAATTCAGACTACTCACAAGCCAGTCATCTCAGAGTCCTCAACCGAAGTCATGTTGATCAGTATCCGGGAATTTTCGGGTACCTATATTATGTCAGGACATCAAGGGCAATCAACCGTGTTGAATCAATCTTACTGTCACGTTGAACCCGTATGAGAATCCAATATCCCCTTCGACGTCAACGGTAAGGATAATTTCTGGCAAAATCTGAGGGCCGAAAGTGACCACGCCTGCTATCTATACGCCGGCATCAGCGTCAGTACTTCAACTCGCAAAGGTCAGTGAAGATTACCTGAAAAGGTGTGAGCGGGATAGTCGGGAGCGCCATAGTGAGATCAACCAGAGGCTCATCCAACTCAAGCTCGAATTCAAGATCAATCTGCGAGAACAGCTCTCTGACCAAAAGCTCAACACTGCCATTCCTGAAAAATCCAATCGCTTCGTCAATCGGACCCCAGGTGTCTTCGACATTGAATTGCCCTTCCGAGAGTTGAATATCCCCCTGAAGCGCGCATGTCCTACATCTTACAGCGATAGGAACCTGTGGCCTACATCCATGAATCGGTTACTGAACTAGAATGGCATAGTGCAAAGGTACTGGAGACTTACACCACTTGGTCGGCAATCACATTGTCAATTGGGTATAATGTCACATTCTGGTGATGCACATTAAAGTCCGCATTTGCGGATGAGTTAAGTCCATCGGTATCTGTGGGAGCCGGTGGGTAAGGACTTGTAGTTGTTTGCTGTCTTTCAAGCAGCGCAGCGCGTTTCTGGATCTCGGCGGGATGTCTGTGCGAAAATGACAATGTCGTTGAGAATGCCTCATGCCAGCCCATTCGATCCTTGTCAAGGGTAACCAAGTGGTGTTCGAGATTTATAGTGACACCGGTTACCCTAATCAACTGTCAATACTGATCTAAGTCGCTTGTGTATTCAACTCACCTATGTGCAGACCGCTCCCCCTCGAAGTCACAGCCGTCATGGGAAGTAACGATTACAAACTCAGACATGCTGTCGATTGCTGTATTGAAGGCTTCTTCGGCGGCCATCGATACAAAGACCAATTGTATCTGGGAATCTGTGCAGGAGACGCTGTCAAGGCCGGCGTCCAAGTCCTCCAAGGCAAGGATTGGCCATTGCGATTCTACGTCCAATGTCGTAGCAAAGACTGATTCTCCTTCGATCTCGTCGGCAAGATAATCGAAGCTCATCTTTCGTTTGAACAAGGTGACTGGGGATACTTCTCGAGCCTTGAGCCTTGAGGACAAGGTTGCTGCAGCGAGCCGTCTCGGGTTGGGGAAACTCGATGCATGATCACTCAAACCCGGACTGCTCGCATGAACAATCACAGGATACGAGAAAAGAACAAATACCACGAAGATATTCATCTTCGATAAGAGATCGAGACTCATTTCAGCGACCGTACTGCAATCTAGTGCCAGTGTTTACACGAAAGCCATCATCGGGAAACCCGGCCCTATTTATCAAGGAGAACAATATCGAATACAGAAATAGCCATATCAGACCCTTGAGCATCTGCCGCGCAAATTTAACTACAAACCACGCCAACGGCTGGGGATGACCAGGGTCTTCGCCATCTCCTCCAGTATATACGAGACAGCTGTACACTGGACCCCACTGTATCAGGGAAAGCTGCATCCGACGAACTGGAGATAAGCGACTACCAAGGGCGCGAACTCTCACAGCCTCCTTCGCACCTCCAAGTCTGCACTTCCTTATACTACTGCATGCGCAGCCACTGCTAATTTCGCGATCGAGGTAGAGTCCAGTCACAGTATACAGGCAAGACCACGACCAGTTCAAATATCTCCGTTAAAGTGCCTCCCTGGGTTATCATATCCCGTAGTTCTAATCTCCCAAGACGCTGGACTGGGTACGTGCCCTAACCAACACTCCAGGCTGAAACCACCAACTCCTCGAAAAAAAGAAAAAAAAAAAAAGAAACAACTCCTTCATGCTAATAATATCCACTATTACCGACTTGTTGACACTCTAACCATGCATGATAAGCTATAGCGGGAAACAAACATGGTTGATCGTGATCCTTGAGGGTCGTGCCGCAAGACCCTACAGGGATTATCACCACCAATCCCACGCGACAATGCACGTTTTATATGTTGGTTCAACTGCAAACAAAATTATTGGATCTCATGGAAACCTCAGGTTTTGAACATGGCCGGAAATTATAGTTAGAGCTAGGTTGCTTGCTTTTGCATCGTTGGGTTTCGAGAGTCTTGGAGTTTCATCCTTTACTCCTGGCTTTCTGAGACGACGACTAGCAAGGGGGCCAAGGAAAGTAAGATGGGGATAATAATAAGGGATTGGAGCCAACGCGAGAATTACGGACAAAGCGGAGAGGCTCATGATGGTGTCATATTGTCGGTCACATTCGGAGGCTCTATCCAGACGAAGGGCTTCTACTGCAGGAACTGATGACTTGACAGGTCTGACAGGTCTGACTGAAAGTAAGTGCTACCCTCTCTTGTAATATTATCAATTATAGAGGTTCGATAGCCTTTCGCGTTTTAATCCAGTAAGCCATGTTTTCAGCTACGGACAGCATCAGAGTACCCATGCTCTTCGTAGCCATGTCCATTTGCTCCCGCAGCTGCAGCTGCAGCAAGACGGTCTGAACGAGCGATATGTGGTCTCCAACCCGAGCCCCTGCCCGCCGTCTGGATCCGAGTAAATCTGGAAGATCTATCTCCAGGATCCGTATTCCCGCCATTAACAGCCTCAGACGCTGTATCTGTGCGACTAGCACCTCTGCGCTGGACGTCTTCAGCAACCCCGTTCCTAGGAGCCGCCTCTCTGCCAGTACTTTTGCGTTCCGGGGGTGCTTGTCCACCTCGCGATCTGCGTGCCGTCCGAATAGGGCGTCCAACTCTACTAGTATTCGAATTCGCATCTCCGTTTCTCGTCACGGCTGAGCTGTCTTTGAGATACTCGGCATTATCGATGAGGACGGCTAGGTCTCTAGCTGAGACACCTGCGCTGGTTCGAGTCTATGTGTTTGCCGTTAGACTCAGAACAGGATACGCATTATGGAACCTTACCTGTGAAGATCGCGATACAGATGAATCTGGCTTTGTCACTTTGCGCGGGGCCATTTGCTAGACCTGCTTATCTTATAGGGCCTCTGCCGGATGGTGGAAATCTGCCATCTTTTAATGACGACTCGGTCCATTTAGAGTTACTGTGAAAAAGAAAGGTCCTCCGACTCCTGACGTGCTTCATCTTCTGTGGTAGTCTGCACTACCAACCTTAACCCTACCTACTATTCCCTGTCATCATTCCGAACCCTTTGGCAAAGGAAGCTGGTCAGTGAACAAAGAAGCTAACCCCAGGGAGCAAATCAACAGGTGAAATGGCGTGTTCCCAAGGGGACTAAGTCGAACAAAGACAGCCATGAGAAGTCATTGTATTCTACGACTACTATTATTAGGCATGCTATGGATGAAAGGATAAATTTTTGGTTAATGCCTCTCCTCCATCCTAAATTGTCTCCGATCAAGTCATTCTCTTGTTTTTCCTACTGACACACAGCATGTCATGAACCATCACCATGTCTACAGCAGTCAACACAAACAAAAGACCACTGCATTCCAAACGTAGCCACGACCAAGATGCAGGAAGCAACAACCAATTCAGCAAGAAACCAAACCCCAACAACCCATCACCCACCATCTCCCCCAAGATGCAACAGAACATCTCCAAACTAACCACCAAAGCCCTTGCCTCCATCTACTATGATATCAACTACGTTTGCATCCTTCGCAGCACCGCGAGATGGGAACCAAGTGCCAATAACGTAGCCAACTACAGGTTCCAGTTCTCCGAAAGCGCCCCCCTCCTAGACAGAGCCGTCGCTCACGCACTCGATCCCACGCATTCGACATACCAAGCAGACCCCAGCGAATTACTCCATCGATTAAAGCTGTTCGTCGACGAACTCGGATGGAAGATGCTCTCGATCTGTGCCCTCGCCGAGGGCTTCCGACGCGCATGCCGAGAATTCATCCACACCGTCCTATGGAGGGAGCTGGTATCGAAAATCAAAGAGAACCAATGGAGCCTCGAGGTCTTCGCCCGGTCTCGCGTGCTCGATTGGCGCGGCCAACTACTCAAATACGCTTCCCTGGGCATCCCCAAAATCAACACCGAGCTCCGTCCAGCCCGCAGCATGTCCGAACAACACCCACACCACATCGTACAGACCATGAACAAGAAAATCCAAAGACCCTGGCACGATGGCAGCCCGCAAATCCACATCAACGAACCCGTCATGGACCCCCAAAAATGGGACTCCGACTCCGACTCCGACTCCGACACAAGAATAAGACCAACCGACCCAACAATCCGCAAACCCAACGACGGTCGCTGCAAGCTCTGCCGCTCCCCAAATCTCTGCGCCTGCACGCTCGATTTCTCCGCAGGGAGTCTTGTCGAGCTCGTCGAGCGCCCGGGAACAGGAACGGGCGTGCGCGCGTTGACGTTCTTCAAGGAGGGCGACATCCTCGGCCAATTCATCGGGGAGATCTGTCCGCCGGATTGGAATGGGGATTTGATTTACTCTCTTGCGCATCCAGCGCAGACAAAGCCGTATGGGATCCTTGCTGTTATCTCGCCACGCAAGTTTGGCAACTGGACGAGGTTCATTGCGCATTCGTGTAATGCGTCGACGGACTTCGCGTCGCGGACTATTGGGAACAGGACCGTGATGACTGTTGAGGCGGCGAGGGATATTGCTGCCTTTGAGGATGTTACGGTGAATTATGGGCATGGGTATTGGGAGGGGAGGGAGTGTATGTGTGGGGAGGAGAATTGTTGTAGTAGGAGAGAGGATAGTTGGTAGACTCATTACTATACAGATGATTTTATCCGAGGCAGAGAAAGACATTTAGTAACAATAGCCAGTGTATACTCTACCCAACGCTTGGACTATATTTACATTGTATGCAGGATCTAGGCGAGACACGAGCATCATCGTAGAAAGAGGTGCTGGCCAGGTCTGGTAGGGGTTTCCTATCCTGAGCTACCTATACCACGGCGCATTGTGGGCCTGTGTTTGATTTAAAGGGAAAGGAAACCACTGGCGTTTAGCAGTAATGAGTGGGATTCCAGAGAGAGTGTGTATACTACCTCGTGTCGCTTAAGACAATTTTGCTTAGGGCAGAGAAAGAAGGGGAATGAAAATAAGACGGATCTCAAGTCAAGAACGAGAGAGAGTCCCACCAACATAAAGAGGTTTAAACGAGAGAACATTGAAGGGCAAAGAAGCGATAGAAACGAGCGTGGACAGTCGGTAGTAAGCAATGATGGAAGTGCAATAGGTGCAACCAGGAAGAGGGAAAAGGAGACGCAACCGGGCCAACTTTCTTCTCAGAAACGCTGCCATGCATTCTTCCCCGCTACTTGAGCATTGGGTTCCTTTGGTTTTGCTTCTTCTCTTTCATTTTGCAGTCTCTTGCCCCAGCTATACAGATCCGGAGGCTCCATGTCTTCTATCAGGGCATGTGCCTTCAACCTCCAATCCTTCATCTCGCATGTTTTCCCAGCCCACGGATATGAACGCTCGGTAGCACGCGTAAGCAGGCCAGGCATTGCCAACCCCAATATTCTCTTTCAGTCTAGGCGGGGATCGTCTTTGATTAAGAAATGTTCCGTAGCCGCTTTTGTACTCTCGGATTCGTGATGGAACTTGGATCTTATCATGTCAAGGGTATGAATTTCCGGCTCCACATCCCAAAAGGACAAATTCATGGCGTCTTGCGCGGCGGTCTTGTAGATTTTTAGCATTTGCTCGTATGGCTCATCACCAGGGTTGATTTTCTCCGGATTCTTCAACAACAGCTGAACTGTTCTAGTAGAGAGCACATTCGATACCATAGATTGGATTAGGGTTTGGCGATACCCCTTTGTCAACTCGCCAAAATCGCAGTTCTCTCCCCGGTCCTGTTCATGGACATTCGCAAGTCGGCATGTTGCCACCCTCCAAAGTTCGTACATACGGGGATTCGCTACAGGCATTAAGTAATTAGCACAGAGAATAATAGCATAGTCTAGGAACAAAAGGCAAGAATGGAGAGCAGTTTAAACAATTTACCAACAGTCCACAAACGGTTTGCAAATTTCTCCTGCTCTTGCCTTTCCTGTTGATCATTCCCTGCAAGGCCTGGGTTTGACCCAAGATACCAGAATGGATTCGTATAGCATCTCTCAACCAGATCCTTGACAATATGCATGCCCATAAACACCATAGGAACACCATAGCGAGCTGGCTCGGTAAGGGTGATACAAGATAATTGTAGACCTCCTGCACGCAATATCCCGCAACGCTTGCGATAATACGCTGTTTGTCGACATTTGAGACCTTCTCCATATCTTCAATATCATTGAGACCATACACGTACGCCCATTGACCCATCACTTCAGAACAAGTAGCCCGAAGGTGTGGGCCCCAAGTCCCAGCGTCAGATGCGAGGAAGGAGCTAGGGAATGGGAGACAGGATATATCACCAAGGTAGCGTGCCCGATACCTGTCAAACAGGCCATCGTAATCTTCAGTGACTTTGTGAAGCTGACCGGAAAGGACTTTGATCTGTCGGTCCTTGTCGCGAAGGTTGCATGCTTGATACTTTTCAGAGAGGTGATTATACTTCTCGGTGACTTCGCTGAGCTTGTGGGAAAGGTTTCTGATTAGACAATCCTTGTCGACAATAAAGCCTTCGTTTCTTGTTGGCAAAGAAGCCGGTTCCAACCGAGTTGCTTCCCCGGCAGGAAGCTTCACCCGTGGTATATTTCTCTTCTGGGTGCAGCTCTCCTCTGACGAGCATCTTGGTCACATGTTTTCGTTTAAGGATGGAGGAAGTGAAGAATTTTTTTTTTTTTTTTTTGGCTAATTGGATCATAAAATGGTCAGGGACAAGGCACAACCACAAGTCTATTTTGAATGTACGTACCTTGATTTTAGTCGCGGGGGGCTTCGCCTTGGGCCTGGGCATTGTATTAGGGACTGGGCGGACTTCAAGTCTATAACATGAATGGTCAAGGTATGGAGCCTAAGAGATGTGCCAGTCTTCATGCAAGATGTCCAGGGATACAGATAGAGAGCTACAGTAGTGAAGCCAATGCATGAGAAGGCTTCACCGGGGCATCTTATGGTGTCGACTCTGGATGAGTTCTTTGTCTGTTTGCTATTCCAGCTTTAGCATCAAGAAGAACGGGAAGTTGCCGCTTGGGGAACAAAGAGAGCTGACTCCCGGAAAGTCAACAAAGGGAAGCCTCTGGATTCGAGCAAACAGAACTCCCATTTTCCCTCACAGTTATGGGTTTGAGGTCTGTCGACCTTCCGAGTCCGGTGATGACATGAATACCACCTTTGAAAATTTCATGGGGCACGGATGACTTGGGCCATGATAAAGGTAAATTGTTTGAACCATTCACCCCTTGCTAGAAAGCAGCAGTCTAATATCATTCCAGGGCGAGCATCACAGATTATGGTCATGTTCAGCGAACATTCATGCAGCAAGGCCCTGCCGATCAGTTGAAGAGGATCATTTACCTCGTTCGCTGTGATTCACCAACCCCTCCCAGGCAAATCAGTCAACAAGGGCACAGTACGTATTATTATTCCCCGCTCATAATCATTGAAGCTAACGTCTTCGCCATAATAGCTCTTGAGCAGGCCGGGGTTCTTGAGGCAGATTTCTCGGCTGTGTTTGACCGCTTCTCTTCCGTCGATGTCAATAGACAGAAGCTGTACGAGCTTTGGTGTGATGTTAAGGTGACCATTAGCGAGATGCCGGATATGTGGAAGCTCACTGCTTGGGGCCCCGGAAGGGTGGAGATTGGGACGAGGACGATCAGTTTCCTTTATCCCTTGCCTAAGTAGAACAATCAAGGATATCAAGGAAGGTGCAGATGTAGATGTGGATGATGAAACCCCGCATTTCGGTTTCTGGTCAAGTGAGGGGAATCCCCGCAAATCGGCCTCTCTCTCTCTCTCTCACACACACACACACACACACAGTTACCCTCGTGGGCCTTGTCTTCAGAGTAAGTCCCTCGTACTAGATTGCAGTTACTCGAAACAACCAGCCGATCAATAATCAAAGATGCATTTCTCAGCCATGCATTGTTCCGGTGGTGTCCTACGTGGGATCCCAAGGCTCTCACTATCTAGACGGGGTCTGCTCACACAAAGCTATGCTCGTGGCCCTATGGAGGTCTGCACCATACCTTCGAACAAGCTTAGATGTCGCTGACAAAACAATTAGCCCCCTCTAATCGAGTCAACCATCGGAGAGCACTTTGCTAAAATTGTTGACGCGTATGGGGACAGGACGGCGTGAGTCCTATTTTAGCTGTCAGGGTATGCTAAGCTAACGTGCTATAGTGTTATTTCCAGGCATCAGAATGATAGAGTGACCTACATCGGTCTCGACGCGAAGAGTAATGCTCTCGCACGAGGGTTGGAGTCCGTCGGAGTCCGGAAAGGAGACCGTGTTGCTGTTATGTTGGGGAATTCGATGGAGCATGCGACTGTATGATAGAAACCACCAGTCTCCGAGGGGAATTAAGGAAATGGCTTACAAGTATACAGGTAACCTACGCTCTATTTAAGCTGGGGGCTATTCTAGTACCAATCAACCCTTCATTTAATGCATCTCAAGTACTCGCAGCTCTGAACCACCTCAAAACAAGCCATATGATAATCAGCTCCGAGTCAAACTTACCCCGGAAACAACCACGGAGTAACATTCCTCTCCTCAAGCACCTCATTCAAGACCTCAGCCGCTCAAAGCTCGAGTCCGCCGCAGTCCCCACCCTCCAGAACATGATCCTCGTCGACAACTCCTCCGGCCGAGTCAACAGCTCACCCTTCAAAAGCCTAACACCCTACTCCTCTATCATATCCGACCTCACAGCAGATGGAAACCCCCTACAACCCCAACAACCCCTCTCCCCCCACGAAGTCGTAAACATCCAATTCACATCCGGCACAACTGCCATGCCCAAAGCTGCCTGCCTAACCCACCGCTCCATCCTCAACAACGGCGCCCAAATCGGCGACCGCATGCGTCTCACAGCAACCGATATCGTCTGCTGCCCCCCACCCCTCTTCCACTGCTTCGGCTCCGTCCTCGGCTACATGGCAACAGCAACCCACGGCTCTGCCATCATCTTCCCAACCGAAGCCTTCAACGCCCGCGCAACACTAACCGCCGTGCAGGACGAAAAATGCACAGCCCTCTACGGCGTCCCCACAATGTTCCTCGAGGAACTCGGCCTCCTCGAAACCGGCGAGATCCCCTACGAAGGGTTCCAGTACCTCCGAACTGGAATCGCAGCGGGAAGCAGTATCCCCGCGGAACTCATGAAGAAGCTCCACAGGGTGCTCAACCTCACTGAATTAACCATCTGCTATGGCATGACAGAGACAAGTCCGGTTTCTGCAATGACCTCGACGGATGATCCGCTTGAGAAACGCATTCATTCTGTCGGACGGCTCATGCCGCATGTTGAGGCGAAGGTTGTTGAGCCAGGTGATACTAATCATATTCTCCCTATCGATACCCGTGGCGAGTTAGCCGTTACCGGCTATCTTTTGATGAAGGAGTACTGGGAAGATCCGGAGAAGACGGCATTAGTTATGCTCCCTGATAAAGATGGAAAGGTTTGGATGCACGTAAGTTCCCCCCTCTCCTCCACCCTCCACTTCCTTTAAACTAAACCTAACTACCCATAAATAAACAACAGACCGGCGACGAAGCCACCCTCTCCGCAGACGGCTACATCAGCATAACCGGCCAGATCAAGGACCTCATAATCCGGGGCGGAGAAAACATCCACCCGCTCGAGATCGAAAATTGTCTTCTGACATTCCCCGGCGTAGCGGACGTCTCTGTCGTTGGGGTTCCGGACGAGCGGTACGGCGAGACTGTCGCGGCGTTTGTTATCTCCAAGGAGAGTCGGGCGGATGAGGCGGCGACGGGCAGGGAAATTAGGGAGTTTGTGAGGGAGAAGTTGAATGGGCATCTTGGTATGTTTTCGTTTTTTTTTTTTTTTTTTCTAATCCTGGGTTTGGGGACGGTGGAGGGTGGTATGGCTAATAATGATACAGTGCCGAAGTATATATTCTTTTTAGAGCCGCGTGATTCGTTTCCGAAGACGGCGAGTGGGAAGATTCAGAAATTTAAGCTTAGGGATACGGCGGTTAAGCTTCTTGGGGGGCATTAGGGCGGCAGTTCATGTTGCATGAGGCTGGAGTTTTGGAGAGGATTAATATACATATTATAAATATATATAGCATTGTGGTCGTATAGCCACTTCAGAATTATATAACGAAGTTGTAGATCCTATTCTGCGTAACTGGTCCATCCTTACTAGTGTTGCGTATATTCAAGTTCTTGTAGTTCCTCAAGGGTTCCTGATGTATCGAGTCGAGACTCGTATCATGTAGGGAACGGTACTTAGCCTGCAGTGATTGCACCCCGGAGGGTCTTCAAGCAGACTCTGTTGGCATATGCATATTTAACACCAAAGGTCAAAGGTCAAAGATTCATGGCTGACGTTGTCCGCGCTCCACTGAATCTGCCTTTGCATGCACGGAGAGAGTGAAGGCTGTCCGCCGGGCTTTCCATTAGTATTCTTATCCCAAGATAATTGCGGTCCCTGATGACAGCCGGTGTCGCCGGTGTATGGGTGAACGAGATGTTGGGGTGGGGATGCGTTATTGAGCTCAGCGCTAGAATAGCCTCTAGGAATAGCCGACACGGTCCATATAGCCCGCAGCTACAGGCAGGTTTATTCTTTTGAAGAATGTAGCAACCCGATGACCGGTAGAGCGAATAATGGGTCCGCAGGGGTAGGGGCTCACAGAGACCAGGCGGTAGTAGCTGTGCGAGTTGTATAGCATGACAACGTAGCGACTCAAAAATCTTGGATCCCAGTCTCCCCTTGTAGCCGCGCTGTCACATCACCCCCCTCAGCAGCCTCAACCACCCATTCCGGTTCCTCATCTTCAAAATACCGCTCCTGTTCCTCAGACAAATCATCATACTCGTCATTCCCATCAACAACAGTATAATCAAAGTCCTGGTCCTCTCCACTGAGAAACCTCACCGTCATCTCCCACCTCCACGCCTTCTCCCCTTCCTCCTTACTCCCCGGTATCTCATCGCGATCCTCCGCAAGAATCTCCCCGTTCGGACCACGAGCGTAACTGAATATCGCGTGCGGATCGGGGTGGTTCAAGGCGTCAAACTTGGCCTCTGACCGGATCAAATCTGCCTGTAGTACACCGGAGAACCCCTTCGCGCGACCCTCGGCTTCTCGCTCCGCTGGTGTTTGGAATCGTCGGATCAAGCGATCATAGAGTAAGGGGTCTGCGGTGGGGGGGGGTGGCATTAGCTCTCCTCAATACAGAATAAACTGGCTGAAACGGTGGAATGTGCGCGATCACAATCACGATCAGCCAGGATAAAGATAGGATAGAGCAAGCGGACCGGCTAGCTCGAGGTCTGCAGAGAAATACTCTGGGTGTAGATCTAGATAGCGTTTGCGGCGGTTCTTGATTCGTGTCGCGGGGGATATCGTAGCTGGGCCATCTTTTTGGAGAGGGGCTGAATCGTTCGGAAGTCCAGTACCCATCGGGAATAAAGGCATTATATTATTATGATCGATAGAAGTGGTGACAGTTGTAGTCTGGGCTGTGGATGAAACTGGGATTGAAATCGGAAGCGGGCGGCAATTTTGTTGCGTTCAACTCCACGTCAAATCATCGACTGTTCAGAGACTCCAGACTCCAGACTTCAATTGCACAAATCAAGCTAATTGGCCAAAAGCATGGTCGCTGGCTTCTGGATTTGAACAGGACATGTAAGAGGTCTCCTATTCGTTTCAGCTATCGTCCATAGTGCTTGGCGATGGATGGGCCGCCCTCCTGTTTGAACAAAACTAACACCTGTTCATAGATCCTCTTATTTTGAGCCTGATCGCATTTTGAACAGAAACATGGCGCCGTTTAGGAGTATTTATCAGCAGGACTCCACCAAGCAGCTGGTGGCCGGCGTGGCCCTGCTGGTCCTTGCTGCGTTCTACTCCTTCGTCTTTCTGTTGACGTTGGCTCCTGTGTATGGGTCGGCTCCGTCCCATATCTTCCACGGCTACGGAGTCGGATTTGCAGGTGCAGCTGGGTGGTTTGGGAAAGACCATATCCATCGTCTGTCTGGTCGCCGAGCTGTTTATTTGGTCCCTGTGCTGGCATCCTGGCTACCTGTTGTCCAGTACTTCGTCTCCCAGCAGAGCTCGGCCCTTGGGAACCCTGCTGGGCCTGTCATTACAGCAGTCTTTTCTTTATACCCACTGGTCCTGCTTTCCGTGGCCTGCGCCGGTAAGCTGGTGCAGACTGGTTTGAATCTCAGTCAGCACGGTGACTTGGTCGCAGAGCATATCCCTCTACTTGGTTCCTATGTCGTCTACTCTGCAGGCGAACACTTGATCAAAGCATTTCTCTCCAGGTTCATTGGCTCGACCGTCATCCTCAGCCGCGCAGGTCTCCAGGTCCTGATTCCAATTCTCTATGCTGCTGTCGTCCCATCCAAAATCCTCCTCTTGGCTATCCCATCTCTTCTTTTCTCCTTGACATCCAACGTGCACCTCCCATTGGGATATGCTACTACGGCTCTCAACTCCGCCATTAGCCATGAAGGATACGCACTCGTGGCACGCCAGGACTCTACAACGGGCTATGTGTCCGTCCTGGACAACCTAGAAGATGGCTTCCGCGTAATGAGATGTGACCACAGCCTCCTCGGCGGTCAATGGATCAAAAGTCGTCCAAACTACACCCCTCCTACGGTCAAGGACCCCATCTACGCTGTTTTCACCATGCTCGAAGCCGTTCGCCTCGTTGAGACAGCGCATGGTGGACCTCGCGTAGACGCAGACAGCAACGCACTTGTCATGTAAACACACACACCCCTTCCCCCCCCCCCCCAGTACAACACACAAGGACACTTACTAAAATCACCAGCGGCCTCGGAATCGGTACCACCCCGGGAGCCCTGATGGCCCACGGCATCGATACCACAATCGTCGAAATCGACCCAGTCGTCCACAAGTTCGCAGAACAATACTTCGGCCTCCCATCCAACCACACCCCGATCATCGAAGACGCGCGAACCTTCGTCAAGCGCAACCAGCAATCCGCCCACCAGCAATACGACTACATCGTCCATGACGTCTTCACCGGCGGCGCGGAACCAGTTGAGCTCTTCACTTATGAGTTCATCACCGGCTTACATGCTCTTTTGAAAGACGACGGTGTCATTGCAATTGTACATCCCCCTCCCTTTCCTCCCCACACCCCCCAAAGGAACCTACTAACCAAAAACACAGAACTACGCCGGCGACCTAACCCTCTACCCAACTTCCCTAACCGTCCGCACAATAACAGCCATCTTCCCAACCTGCCGCATTTACCGCGAAGAAGCCACCTCAGAAGTCGGCCCCGACTTCACAAACATGGTCATCTTCTGCACGAAATCCACCACCTTCTCCTCCTCCTCGACCGCACTAACCTTCCGAGACCCCATTCCTGCAGACTTCCTAGGAAGCCGCTTCCGGTCTCGGTATTTGCTGCCCAAGCATGAGGTTGATCAGGCGAGGTTTGAGAATGTTGAGCAGGGCGGAAGGAAGTTGTTGTATGAGAAGGAGGTTGGGAGGCTGCATAAGTATCAGGATCGGGGGGCATTGGAGCATTGGGCGATTATGAGGACGGTTTTGCCGGAGGCGGTTTGGGAGAATTGGTAGGTACCTACTACCTACTACCTAGTGTGTTGTTGTTGTTGTTGTTGTTGTTTTATCTCGGTGGGGTGGTACGTATTAGATTGTAGGGGTAGGATGGAATTTGATGGACTTCATGTTTGTGTTATTATATAGATTCAGGGGTTATTGTACGGGAGCGAATGTCAAAAGTAACTACGGTTCGCATACGTCTCAGCAAGAATGTCTATCAAGTTTATAATACATTTTTCTGGAAGCATATATGCACCCAGAGCTCAAGTGATAAAGGCTAGAAGATTAGTATTAAATGAAACCGAGACAGACTTATATCACATAGCTATCACCCTTCCCATGAAAATGTACTAGAAAAGGTATCTACGCTAACCATAATCAAAAGGAAAAAGAGGCGGGGTGGGTATGTACTGAGCGAGTGCAATGTACCAGTTTCCAACTAAAAGCCCTGGGAAGGAAATCAGTTGTCCTCCTGAGGCTCTTACAATTGAATGGGGCTATCCAAAGCAGAAAAGCCAGGAAACGGAACCAAGTCCAAGCTCTCCGACGTACATCCAAACATAACCAAGGAAAGGGAGGCAGGCGAGCAAAAAGACGAATTTATTCAATTTGCACGCGGTTATACCGAAGGGCTACCGCGAGGACTCCCCCCGGGCTTTTTGACTAAACCTGCAAAGAAATTCGCTAGTGCTTGGTTGTGTGCTTTCTCCTCACCTGGCGTTGAGGCGGGTTCTTTGCGCTGGGATCGGCCGGCTTCTCGTTCCTGTTATGAACCACGGTGATCAGTATCGTTTCTTACTGAGAGGGCTTGAGACTCGCACCTTCAGTTTCCGTAGCATGTCATCAGCATCGACTTGGATTCCTCCCATATTGAACTGAACAGGCCCGATATGCTCATTGACCTCGGGGCTATTCTCTACCGGCGCCATTTCTTGCTGAGGCCCCTTTTTAGTCGAACGATCTTTCTCATCTTCCATCTTCAGTTGCTCCAAGACTTCCAGCTGCTTGTTGAGGAAGCCTTGCATATCGGAAGTCTCGACTTCGATCTTGTTCCGGCCTTGTTGGCTTCCTGCATGTGCCAATGAGGTGTCCCGCTTAGGATCTATGATGGTCTGTTCATAGATCACTACGGCGCTCATCCCATCGTCCGCCCCGGAGTCTTCCGTGGAAGCTCCGTCGTACCCGTTCGAGAGTGGCTCAGGCGGATCTTGGATCTCGATCGACCAAGCTGTTGAGATGCCCTCCATATCGAATCCGCCTTGGATTAGTCGAATCTTTGCCCATGAGTCCCAATTCGCGGGTACTAGGATCTTATCACGGTCGATCGTATTGTTTCTGAAAGATTGCCTCTTCAAGAGAGAGTGTATGCCGAGGGAGGAATGAATTAGGCTTTGAAGGGAGTTCGCATGGAAAGGGGTGGTATATATGAGAGATGCGCCATCTGCACTCAGTTAGAGCTGTTCTGGACTTGGGAGCCAGGGTCCATACGTTTCACAAGTAACGTCCGCACAAACTGGACGATGAAATCAAACTCTTCTTCATGCCAGCCATGATCTCGCTCCAGTTTATCCATCTTATCAGCCTGTCAAGCCAGCGCAAATGTTAGCAGCCGTTCCTCTCCACTAGGCCCCGGAGAGCTACATACCCCTTGGCAGACCACACATAGAGGAATGCCCAGTCCTTCATCCCACTCGCCAGGTCCTAGAGGTAAAGTAACCGGGCGTCCGGAGCTCGGCACTTGTGATCCCGCAGAAGTTACGTCCATTCCTCTTTTATGGTTTCTCCACTCCGTCATGTTGGCTTCCATCACGATCTTGGTTTCATCGTCAAGTGAAATAAGGACATGGCGTAAAAGACGAACCCATTCCCTAAGCCGCCGGGCCCACGTCCAAGGGTCTGACCACTCTAATAGAATCACAACCAAAGTTTCGGGAATAGACTGCGGCGTCAAAAGCGGCTTGAGGAGAGGTGCGAAGGATAACGAGGGCTCGGAAAGGAGATATGCAGAGACGCGCGCCAATGTATCTTCAAAACATCGCATTAGCATAAAATCATCCAACCAGTCGGTAGATGAGGGGCTGTCTATTTACCTTCTTGGTCCGCATCCAACACATCTAGATAAGTATATCCTAACGCGAACTGATTGGCAACCGGCGGTAATTTGGCCTTTCGCTTCTCATTCGATATACCGGAGTCCGATGTATCTGCCGCGAAGGTTTCTAGGAATTCTCTCTGGCTTTCGGGTGTACCTCCTAGACAAGTCGGCATGTTAGCAACGACCGGGGATAAAGCTCAACGAATTGTCCGCACCAAGAATTAAAAGATTCTTTTCAGGAAGGCGCTTGGCAGTTGCAGAGCTATCCAACATGGAAGACCAGATGTTCTTCTTGGGTCCATCTTTGCTCGACGGGCGACTATTGTTCCCTATGCTGGCTCTCTTCCCGGTATTCTGACTTGATGTAGGCATTGTCTGTCCAATACCGACCATGCTCAGCCGGCGCAGGCCCCTCCAAACTATCCCCAGACAGTGTACTCAAAGCTCCGCCAGATATGACGCGTTACTCAAGGCGAGAGGAAAGTGGTAGATATCGGGACAGAAAGCGGAAGCGGAGGATGTCAGGGGACGTGTCAGGCGGATACAGATTTAGAGATCGGAACCCTGTGAGCGTGGTTTCTTTGTGCAGTTTAAAGCTCGCAAGGCTATGCAGTTCATTATACCAAAGTTGAAAGATGCAGCATATTTGACAGGGTGATTTGTTTTAGCTATCTAACTCTACTCTCCCCTGGATCCACAACTCGCTCCATCCCCAAATCTCTCTTTAGGAAAGTCTGCGTCACGTGATGACCCATATCAACCACCAAAGCTCTCTGTTAACCTGGACTCAACTCCCACCACCCTTTGCTTCCGCCTTGCCGAGGCTTAAGAGATGAACAATATCCGCCAGGTTCAAGCGCTGAACAAGCGCGAGCTGGAGAATGCCATGTGCGTACTTGAATCCTACTTATCCTCGCGGCGCATTTGCTAACCTCGACCAATTTTCAGTCCCCCCGAAGCTTCCTGGCACGCAGATTATCGCGACACAGCCTACGTTTACATCGGCGGTCTTCCATTCGATCTTTCCGAAGGCGATATCGTAACCATTTTTTCGCAATACGGCGAACCAGTGCACGTGAATCTCGTCCGCGACAAGGAAACCGGGAAAAGTCGCGGGTTTGCCTTTTTAAAATATGAGGATCAGCGCAGTACGGATCTCGCAGTTGATAACCTCGGCGGAGCGACGGTGCTCGGTAGAATACTGCGCGTCGACCATACGAGGTATAAGAAACGCGATGACGAAGAGGATACCAATAATGTTGCCAAAATAATGGGCGAAACGACCGGCCAGGCGGGTGGAGATACGGACGACGAGGGGAAAAGACGGAAGAAGGGAGGGTCGAGTGACCCGCGCAGGCGCCAACTACTGAAAGAGGAAATTGAGCTTGAGGAGCTAATACGGAATCATGACGAGGAGGACCCCATGAAGGCATACCTCATTGACGAGAAGCGTGAAGAAGTGGCTAGAGCGCTAGAACTGGAGGCAAGGAAAGAAAAGTCGTCTCGACGGCGAGAATCTAGCCGGGAGAGATCAAGTCGTCATTCCCGTCACCATCACCGACGCAATCGGCGTGACGAGGATCGTTCGCGTTCCAGGGAGAGAAGCAGTCGCGACTACAAAGAGCGGTCTAGAAGAGATAGATCTCATAGAGACAGGACTCCAGAGCGTTCTCGATCCCCTGTACATCGACGGGATCGAGACAGGCATGATCGTCGTCGGTAAATTTTCATATCAAGCGACTACCCAACTAAATGCTATTCAAACTGAGGCTGTGTGCATTGTTTATGTCAGACTGGCTCATGAGTCTTCAGTCCACGAATAAGTGGTCTTTTGATGGACAAACGCGGCGGCAAAAGCTGATTGGGGGCCAATACGCCTCAGTTGTCTGAAATCTGCTTATTAGCCAACGAGTCCTGCTCGTTTTGTGCCTGTAACGCAGGCAGCTGTGCTGTATCTTAACTCTCGCTGTTGGGCTCTTGCTGTTGGAGAACGTTTGCCTCGCGCTATGGAAAGGTGCTGGTGGTCTTTCCATGTCTTCCATGCACGGAGCCCAAGGGACATCCCTTCAGCCCGCTCCCAGGTATCTTTTCCAGCCTTCTCTTATGCAACATCGCCTACCCTCTTTGCCTTCCTGGAGGACAAATTTCTCCCACCTCCCATCTCTGCCTGAACCAATCACAAGTATAGTATTATTGTCGGACCAGCCTATTAAGCCCTTCACAGGTCGCCCTATTGAAGTACCCAGGGGTGGAACATATGCTGAATTCAGCGTCTCGTTTCCAATCTCGAAGTGCGCGCTTGCGAAGGAATAAACATCCGAAAACACCCTTGGGAGCATAGGGATTTTCCCCAGAAAGCCCCATTTTTGATATATCCTCTCGTCGGATGACGATTCTGTCTGGTTACGGTATGCGGTATTGCGTGGATGGGGAAGGTCAAAGACATGGAGGGTAGACTTGTCAGATGTCACGGCTATTAAGTTATTTGAAGGAGAGATGGCAAGTGAGAATATAACGGCGCGATCAACTCCCCGTCGGAGTTCAGCCATCTTTGCGCAGTTGTTTGTAGCAAATATCCGCACCAGTGTGCCCTAATATCCTGTCAGCTGTCTGTTAATACGAGGGTAAGCCGATTGAATCTACCGCTTCGCTTGCTGTGGCGAGCACCTCCCCATCTGGGCTTAAAGTCATAGCGCGTAGTGGTGTACCATGAGCAGGGATAATGCTAACATTTCCCGTTTCTAGCTCCACCAGTTGGACTTGTCCGGTAGATCGTCCGGGAAATGCGAGCAGCTTCTGGCCCAAGCATGCCAGCCCCAAAGGATTATCTGTCGTTTCGAAGACCGAAAGCTTTTTAGGTGGGGTAGAAAAGGCGAATGTATGGATGCTATTCAGTAAGGCGACGACTATGCGCGACTTCGATAACCGGACGCCGAGGACCGAAGTGCGGAATTCGAGGATGATAACGGCTTTTTGCTTCGCATCGTCCCAGATTACTAGCTGTAGATATCTCGTGAGTAGAGCTCGGTGGGCGTGACTTGGATTGCGCACCTTATTTTGTGGGAACTTCGGTTGTCGTCCGCCGCCGATGATGGCTAGGTAGTTCGAGTGACCGAGCATAACGGCGACGCCTATCCCGGCGTTGAAATCTAGATCGTTCCGCGGTCAGTGACTGGACACCAAACTGGGGGTGTACGACGGCGACCGAGCACATACCTCTAGAGACCTTGAGTTCGCATGGATTTGCGTTGAAGACTTCATGAACTTAGTATTGATCTCTCGCGCATGCTGTATACATAGCTCGTCCTACCGCAGAACCCAGTATCCAAGCCGACAGAGAAGCAGGAGTTGTCATTATTGAATGTCGTCGATAGGGAAAGGGGACCCACAGACTCATCGAGGGACTGTCGAGTATTCATCCTGAGAGTCAGAAATACAAGTTATCGAGTCTCGATAGATATGGGAGCTGGATGCAGGTCAAGAAGAAAGCTGAAGATAGCTTGGAGCTTGGAGGATCGACAGTTCCGCTGACCTCATCCAGAAATTTACTAACCCTTTCTGGAATTACGCTCACTTGACATACTTCTACTAGCTTTGACACACTTGTCCTGGGTAAGAGTTCTTGAAGATGTATCCTATCCTGTTGCGTCAATGATATGAATATCCCATTTTCTCTGTCTCTTACAGAACAAAATCGAGAGTTGTCCGCTGCTCAATTACTGTACTTCTTTATGCAGCCCCCGCAGCACTTTCGACGCAGCGGGAGGAACCCCTCTTGTTATTACTTGAGCTTGGCTCTAGAGTATGTGGTAGAGCTTTAAAAGAGATGTCGGAAGCCATGTCCTTCTGAAGCACAGGTATTTGAGTGAAGTAATGTTTTCATACTTCCAGGCATGTTGCAGCCTCAGGCTCTGATCCTTCAGGGTATGCGATAATCGACGTATCAAATCGCACCCTAGCGACCCGCAACGGCCCACGGCCGTGGAGAGAACTTGACTCTGGCTCCCCAAATTATTTACCCCTGAAAATAAGACCAATCCCGTTGGTAGAGGATTCAGACGCCAGAGACAGCTTTGGAGAGCTAAATTCAGGACCGAGAGTACAAACTGAATCTCCAACTCGCCTATTCTCACGTATCCTGACAGCTCACCTCAAGCAATCTGCCTCGAGGTAGCTATGAAAGGTGGCTTGAGAGCTTCACGAATTCTTGGAATCTTCTCATTTCTGGTCAAGCTTTCGTTGGGTACTAACCAATCTTCAGCCATAGAGACGGAACTTGCTGCTCATAATCCACATATGACAATTGTCGTCTAAGTAGTCCTTTCGTCCTCATGTAGTACTACTGCTTGGATACACAGGTCTCAGATTCCCATATAAATACCGCTGTATCTGTTATACTAATAAATAATACAGGATAGAGACTCTAGAGAAGCAGTAATGGATGTGATTGGCCTATCTGGAGCTTTGGAGAGAAAGGGGGAACAGGTGCTGTACGAGGGGCGTATTGAATACAGAGAGCAAGGAGGCTAAACCGGATTGGGGTGCCTTCCCCCCTAAACTGCCAGGTCAGTCAAGTCCATCTAACCAACGACTCTCACTCTCGACCTCTCTCTGCTGGTTCCATCTCGACTTCAGGAGTCCAGCAGTCCATTCTCTTCTTCATCTCTGATCCTCCTCCATCTCTTGTCTTTTGCACTCACTGTCCCCCTTCTTAACTCCCTCAATTCCCACTCGCATTCCACTTCCTTCTCTTGACTGCTTCCTCTCCTTTCTTAGTCCATCATGTCGTCCGCCTACAACCCGGTATGTTCACTTCCCCTTTCTGGCTTCACGGCTTCAAAAAGATGATCCATCTCCCCTCAATTAATTCCCCCTCCCCAGTTGTCGCTTGTTTTTTTTTGTTTTGTTTTTTTGGACAGCAGCTCCCTTAGGTGTCCCTCACAAATTAGCATAGGTGTCACAGGCTAATACTCGTTGCGCCTATCATTAGATCAAGCTCCGCCGGAAGAAGAATGTCAAGAAGGGTATCCAGTTCTGCTTGATGGTCTGCGGCGCCAGCGGAACCGGTGCGTGTTTCATCCTACAAAAGACCTACTCGTTCGAGAATTAACGGACCCATCGGACGGCAGGACGCACAACTTTCGTGAATACACTTTGCGGGAAGCAAGTTTTGGAGAGCAAGGATGCAGATGATGCCGCCAATGCTCACATTGAGGAAGGTGTTCGCATCAAGCCGGTGACAGTCGGTATGGTTGTCGAAATAATGCCACCTGGGAATCCTGGCTGATCCGTGTCAATAGAGCTCGAATTGGACGATGAGGGCACCCGAATCTCCCTTACCATCGTCGATACCCCGGGCTTCGGTGACCAGATTGACAACGAAGCCAGGCATGTGATCCCCGCCAATGTTATACACATGACGCCAAACTGACCGTTTGTAGCTTTGGTGAGATTGTGGGATACCTAGAGCGCCAATACGACGATATTCTCGCTGAGGAATCACGAATTAAGCGAAACCCCCGTTTCAGGGATAACCGTGTCCATGTTCTCTTGTATTTCATCACACCAACCGGTCACGGTCTTCGTGAGCTGGACATTGAATTGATGAAGCGCCTCTCTCCCCGTGTCAACGTCATCCCCGTCATTGGAAAGGCCGACTCGCTCACCCCAGCGGAACTTGCTGAGTCGAAAAAGCTCATCATGGAGGACATTGAACACTACCGCATTCCCGTTTACAACTTCCCTTACGATATCGAGGAGGATGATGAGGATACTGTGGAGGAGAACGCTGAGCTGCGAGGGCTGATGCCGTTCGCAATCGTCGGCTCGGATGACTTTGTGGAGATTGATTCCCGCAAGGTGCGGGCCAGGCAATACCCCTGGGGTGTTGTCGAAGTTGAGAACCCACGGCACTCTGATTTCCTGGCTATCCGAAGCGCCCTGCTCCACAGCCATCTGGCAGACTTGAAGGAGATTACCCACGATTTCCTTTATGAAAACTACCGTACCGAGAAGCTTAGCAAGAGCGTTGATGGTGCTGCTGCGTACGTATACCTCTGTGTCTATTTTACCGTGTTACATACTGACCCCAAGTAGCAGTGGAGGCGACTCATCTATCAACCCTGAAGACCTGGCCACTCAGTCCGTCCGCCTGAAGGAAGAACAGCTCCGCCGTGAAGAAGAGAAGCTCCGTGAGATCGAGCAGAAGGTGCAGCGTGAAATTGCTGAGAAGCGCCAGGAACTTTTGGCTCGCGAGAGTCAACTGAGGGAGATCGAGGCCCGTATGGCCCGCGAGGCAAGCCAGCTGGAAAGCGCCAACGGCGAGCACTAATCTTGACCAAGATTCGTCTTCCAAGGGTCACAGCTTGCCATATCTCGCACTGTCTGTGCCTATGCTATGAAACTCGTGGCACAGCGGTTGTAACTGTGTATGGGGATAATATTATTCGACTTTGTTTCTTCACGTTAATAGCTTTCTTTGGAAGAGAAAGGAAGAGCCAATGCAACCACTTCCGTGTGCTACGAACTCCAAGCGAAGATGCGTGGAGGCTGGCGCTGCTCTTCACTCCATCTCGCAGCTCTCCTTGCCTTCTTTCATCTCCTTCTTAATTCGGCCAGGTCAAAGATAGCATCTTTTTAATTGTTGACAGCTGTGGCTGGAGCACCTGCATAAATTCCTCCCTTTGCCCTATTTTCTTTATACCTGCTTTTATCCATGACACCTGTCTCCAATCTCAGCAGCGCAGCAAGATTCCCTCTTTTGTCCTTTCATATTTGCGTGCTCTTGTGGCTTATGTCTTAGTGCTTTATTATCCTGTCTTCTAGTTCCATAGTAGTATATGAGGAAGAAAAGCATCTGTACTGACACTGAGCCACTGATTATCTTATTGTAACTATCAAAACTCCTAATACTATCCTAGTCATAAAGAACTCGACAATTTGAAAAATCAGGAACACAACACTGCAAAGGCCTTGATCTCAATTTCGTCATCCTCATCCTCATCCTCATCCTCATCCTCATCCTCATCCTCATCCTCATCCTCATCTTCATCTTCATCATCATCTTCATCATCTTCATCCTTTGAGGCAGCAGTACAAGACCTCGAGTCGCCACCTCCCGAACCACGTTTCCTCAACTTCTTCCTCCCCTGATCTTTAACATCATCCTCCTCCTCCTCCTCCTCCTCCTCATCACCCCCAACGTTCCCAACCTGATGCCCCTCACTACACCCCGGATCATCAAACAGCACAACTGTGCATCCAGAAACATCCCCAACAAATGCGACCCCCCCAGCAGCCTGACAAGTCACAGAATCCGATCCCGTGAATGTCACTATCTCATCTGCACAGCTCGAGTCTGAGTAGAAGGATAATTCCCATTTTGTTTCGGCGGAGTCATTGTCAGAGTCAGAGTCGGAATCAGAGTCAGAAGATGGTACAGGAGAAGATTGTTGGCTTTGGGTAGATTGCGTAGGATACCCATGATAAGTACGCACAGGCGCCGGAGCAGCATTTATCTGGAGTGGCAGGAGGAAGAGGAAAATGGAGAGGACGACGAGGATAGGGATACCAGTCCCCGAGCGGGACTGGGGATTTGAGATGGGTTTTGGGTTCATTGTTTGGGTATTATAGTAGTAGTGGTAGTAGTAGGAGGAGGAGGAGGGTGATTGGAAAGGTGTGTATTGGTGGTATGGAAGTATACTGCCCGTAGGAAGGACTCGGAAGTAGGTGGAGAAAGGAGAATGGATCGAACAGGTGTCTCTGGATTAAATAGAAAGAAAAAGGTTTCATTACTTGCATCATGTCATTCGTTAAGCTTCAGCTTCGACTCTGTTCTCCCACTACATCAGATGTCGTAGTGGAAATATACCTCCGCTAGGCAAAGTAAACCTTGAAGCTATTCCAGTTGGCGGTGCCCTCCAGCGTTCGAGATCAGGGAAAGTTCAATTTGAACACTCCCTAGAAGATTAACTCAAACTAAACAGAATCCAACATCTGCCCATCTACTAGGAAATCCATCGCAGCGAATCGACTCGGGTCGATGGTCGTTGGGAAATCTGCTGGAAATTCACCATCATCACCTCGTTCACCGAACACGGGAAGAAGCTGTGATGGTTCCTGTTCAGGCTGTTGGATATTATCTAGGTTTGTTCCGACTTGGAAGAAGTCGAGGACTTCGGAGTATCTGTGCGTTAAGCGTGTCGTCATTAGTAACCTTCTTTTCTTCTCTTCTCTTCGTTTCTGTCGAAGTTTCGGTTCTAAGAAAGAAACATGGATGGGAAATGCGTACATCATGATTTTCAACGTTTCTTTGGGGAGCTCAGCATCATTGAATGACCAGTCGAACTTTGCCGCTGCGGTAGGTTCATCCGTAGGGTCGTGATAAGGTGCCATGTAGGGATGTTTGAGACCTTGTTCGGCGGAGAATCTCTGGTCTGGGTCGAAGACGAGGAGTCTTTCGAGAAAGTTGATAGCTGGGTGATGATTTCTATGTTAGCTAGCTCCGGAAACCTTTCTAGCCCTTCTAGAAGGGTATTTCTGGGTAGGTAAAGTTCCAGTTAGGTTTCATTGCGTGTACCTTCGTCATCAGCACTGGAGAATATCTCCTTCAACAGCTGTGGATTCCGCTTCTCCATTAATTTCACCACGCGTCGAGTCTAGAACAACGTCAACAACCTTAAGTCCGCGGAAAGCCGTTCTGAGACGGGCATAACGGACGTACATTGTTCGTCGTAATCCGATCAACCACCTCGTCCGGCGGATTCCCCAACAAGTTCGTAATCAGATAGAACTGGTTAATATGATCCGTTCCCGGAAACAACGGCCTCCCCAACAACATCTCGGCAACAATACACCCCACACTCCAAATATCGACCTTTCCCCCATACCGCTGCCATGTCAACATGATCTCCGGTGCCCGGTAGTACCTCGTCGACACGTACCCTGTCATCTGCGGTTCCTGTAGACGCGCAAGTCCGAAGTCGCAGATCTTCAAATCACAGTTTCCATTGATGAGGATATTTCTCGGTTTGAGGTCTCGATGGATCACGCCTGCAGAGTGGATGTATTTCAATCCGCGCTGTAGTGAGAGGATGAGTGTTTAGTGTGGTGTGGAATGGTTGTGATGTTTTTAAGGCAGTAGCTTGTTTGGGGCTTACAAGGATTTGATATGTAAAGTATTGGACGAATCTGCCTTCTAGAGGCTTTGAGCTGAGGAGGCGGTGCAGGTCTGTTCCTAGGAGTTCGGTCACAAGATATCTGGTTTATGATCAATGTCAGTTCTACTGCCAGGTGAAATGGGGGCGTCCGGTCCATACATGTCCTCCAAAGGCGAGATGAATACATCGCTCATGTTGATCAGCTGTCAGATACCAGGACAGTTAGTGCTCTGCACATACAATCCACCAAAGGGAGGGAGGGGTTCACATTATCATGGCGCAGCTGCTTCAGGAGCTTCACTTCTCGATATGTTCGCTTTGCAATCGCATTACTGTCGAACGGCCTCATCATCTTCTTGATGGCAACCGAATGCTCTGAGATCAGGTCAAAGGCAGAACTAGCACACGGTCTCCGTCAGCACTTTGTCTACCCCTCATCCGTGCTGGAAGAGCTCTATACCAAACGATACCAGCGTTACCGAGGCCGACGGGCTGGAGGTTCGCATATCTGAGGATTGGTTAGCTAGAGCTCTAGCTTCGGTGGCCATATTTCTCATCGGAAAGATACCTGCTGGTGGTCTCAAAGGTGGTTCCTAGGATTTCGGCACGGATGAATTCGGCCATGTTGAGGTTGAGGGTGAGATAGAGGGGTGATAAAGAGGAGATAGTCAAGTTCTACCACGACGGTCCTCCAGGGGACGTTGCTGTGGGGTACACAGGTTTGAATCTGTAGGAAAGAGAGTCATGGAGGAAGAGAGAGAGAATAAACAAAGAGAAGAAGGTGGCAGGGGACTAATCAGGTTCTAGTATCTGGTAGGTATCTGGACTACTAGGTAGGATAACACCAGCAATTGGCGACTTCGATTGGTGGGTTGAGTTGCCAGCAAAACCGATATTAATGCTGTGGGTCAAGCTGTGAATTACTGGATATACTATTATTAAAGAGAGTAAAGAGTCAATGACGCATTCTATGGACTACCTAGGTATGAAAGAAAAACATCACGCTACATAGTCTATCATGAGTAGAGAATAAAATGTCTTCCTCAGTCTAGAAGACTTCTTTCTGGTTGTCCCCAGGACTTCCCTAGATTATCGTTCTCTCCTGCATCAAAACCGGTTTGGCTCGGAATGGCATTATCCACAGGATCGTCCCCAAAATGGAGCAAGGACAATTTCGGATCTATCTTCATCGGCTGCTTTTGCGGAAGCGACTCGGTCTTTCGCTCGAGAAGCGCATCTTGTCGTTTCGAACCTCCTTTCGCATAGGCCTGGTAGCCCTCGATTGCTCGCTGCTGACTGCCGCGCTTGTCTTCCTCTTCATCGAGACTCCAGCTGATACTTCCCGCTCCCCAGGCTTGTTGTTGTTGTGCAAGGGCTTCAAGGCGCCGACTTTCCTCACAGTTACATGAACATGTGTGACAGGTTTTGCAAGGGATCTTGCACATGTGTTTGCAGGCCATCTGACGGTTGCAAATCTCCCTGCATTGCACTTGGTCGTGCGAGAAGCTGCACAGTCTCCTAGGTTACTCCCATTCTCTCCGAAGATCAAAAGACAAGATTGTTTCTTACATATGGCACCGGATACTACATTTGTGCCCGCAGTGAGGAAGACTCTCCCCGCATTCAAGTTCGCAGCCACCGTTCGTTTTCCTCCAATCGGCCGGGTCTAGACCTGTCAGTATGGTGTCTTTTCTGCGATTGGCCGCTATCAGGGACAAACCGACCTTCGATGTAAATTTTGTTCTTGTGCTTTACGCATGTCAACGGTAGGTTATACCCAACTCGCGGCTCTGTATTCTTATTGCCCAGTATATAGAGCACGTGGCCCCAAAGGGGGTCGGCGTTTGCGAGCAGATCGGCGTTGCCGAACATGTAAAATCCTCTGCGAGCTCGAGATAGCGCAACACAGACTCGATTCGCTATTGACAGAAACCCGACACCCTGCCAACCATTCCTAACAAGAGAAAGAATCACGACTTCATTCTCTTCTCCCTGGTATGAGTCAACGGTAACCACCTTGACATAGTGTCCTTGGAGATATGGATGATTTTTCATTAACCTCAAGAGCTTTTTTCTCTGTCCGTTGTAGAAGGTGAGTACTGTGATGTCCTTCACCGGCATTTCGTTGAGGGCAAGATAGACAAAGAATTCCACAACCATTTCAGCTTCCTTCTCGTTGTGCTTCGATGCCATGTCGTCGAAACTCTCTGGCCAATTGTGGGAGAAAAAGAATGATCGAATACTACCCATGCCCGGTACCTCTTCGCGTTGTTGCACGGACTCATGGTCCTGCAATGGGCCGTAAATAGGTGACAACAATTCAGAAATCTCAGGCGCCATTCGTCTTTGGCGCTGGAGCGTGATATACTTCATTCCGTTCTCAACAAGACGTTCGAACATTGACATATCCAAGTGGAACGGTTCACCTTCAAGGTCCCGAACAGAACAATGTCCACGGAGCTGTTTATGGTCGCCGACGAGGATCAGTTGTTGAAGTGAGTCCAGACATGCAGCAGCTATAGGGGCCTCAAGTGCCTCTGCTGCTTCCTCAATCAAGACTATTCTTGGCTTCACACTTGAAACGAGTGCTCGATACTTGCTTAGTCCGGTTGTTGTCATACCAAGCACTTTGGCATTTTGGATGAGGAGGTTGTCTCTTTCCCACCCACCAATTTGTAGGTTTTTGCAATTTCCCGAGTAGTGCACCAATAACTCGCGGAATTCACGCAGAATCTTCCCCTTCAACTGGTCTCGAAGCTCGTTGTACACCCATCCACGGTCTTTCACCGGGATCTTCCACACGTCGTCGTAACCGAAGTACTCCCGACGATTAGTCCCAGCATCCGGCGAGCTTCTCCTTCCGTAGTAGCCCTCGCGGATAGGTGTGAACGTGCCTCTGAGGGCTTCGAAGTCATCGTTATCCTTCACGCCCTGTTCTGCTTCCAGCTCTCTCAGTTGTTCGAATTCCAAATCCACCTCGTCCTCAGCAAAGCCGAAGTTCTCCATTGTATAATTGACTTCGAATATGGCTGCTTGATCTCCGAGCCAAGCCACCAATGGGTCAACTTCGTCTCTTTCATCACTAGCACAGACCCAGCGTTTTGCGCCTTTCTCGAGGGAGTTACATTGCCTTGCTGTCAGGAGGCCGTGTTTGAGAAACACAGAGGATAGAATAGGGGTGTGAGAGTTTGCTGTGTTGAATGGCTGTAAAATGGCCGAGATGGCAGCTAACAGTCGCTTGCTGGTTCTTTGGGCAGTTGATAGAATGCCACCAGTCATGTTAGGCATGGGTTCGCCGCGTCGAATGGCAAATAGTGTGCGCTTCTTGATATCTATATCGCTGCTTCTGGCACCCAAGCGAACATACTCTCTCTCAAAGCGAGAAATATGGGTTAAGAGTTGGTCAAGAGCATGGTTCGTTTGGGATGCGATAATGATAGGCGGATCGTCTGGTTTCATGTTCGAGAGCATTATCCTCAACGCAACAACGGAGATGTAAGTCTTGCCGGTACCGGGGGGGCCTTGGATGACGGCAAGCTGTTTTGTGAGCATCTGTTCTAATGCTGCCCATTGTGTGGTATCCAGATCTCCTATAGGAGATTGAGGCCAGCCGTTCAGAATGTCAACCTTTCCTTCCTCTTCTGAGTCGTTGATGGCGGACTCTATCTCGACAACAGGATGTTCTTTCACATATCCCGGTGCACTACCCTCGGGATTCAGAAAGCAAATATGCTCTGCAAGAGGAAAGCTGTTCCCTTGTTAGGCTAGCTGTCGAGTTTTTATAATCGCATGAGTCACTCACCTCTCCCGGCTAATTTTCTGAAGAGCTGTCATGGTATGTCTCGCAGACTCATAGTATCCTTCCTTTGCCTCCACCATAATCCATTCAAGTTGGGGATCAAAGTCTGCATCAGCTGGATCAGCGAAGAAGATATCCACTTCCGGCGGTTGTTGCATCACCTGCTCCAGGGGTCTGGCGGCGACGATTGCAATAGCACACTTTGTTTTGAAGACATCATCCGCAGGAGATAGCGCAACCACCGAACCACTGACCAGCCGCTTTGAATATTCCCATGGGATGTTCCGACCTGCCCTATACGTCGAGAATCGGACTCGAAAGCCGAGGCCCTGGCGGGCGAATGTCAATCCTGTAATGTAGACCTGCCTACAGGTTAGCTACTGTTCGATATGATCAGGTGGAGAGTGTACCTTTTCATAGATTGAAACATTCTTCCTATCCTCCATGTCGGGTTCATTTCTAACGATTGCAACGGCATCCCGCAGAGGAGCAACTGAGTCTTCCCGGAGGAGTTCATAGTGTGCCTTCAGATACGCATCCTTAGATTCCCACGGCCCTTCAAGTTTGTTGGGCCTTAGGTCAACGAAATCCTCGCCTGCTCCGAGTATCTCATCGGAAGTTGGGAGCTCCGGCTTCAAAGTCCATGGCTTCGAGGACCATGTATCGGGATCTGTATCGGGGTCATCGATGGGAGGTTCAGCAAAGTAATTGCTGATATCGTTGGCTATGGCAACAGGGCCTGTGCTGAGGATGGTTCGCTGGAGCTTTCCAGAAAGCAGTGAGTTGACCTCATTTTCAGAGTTCATGTTAATGAGAATGAGGGTAGGAGGTCTAAAGTCTACAAGGAAGGACTAGAACGGAGATCAGAAAAATGGCAGAGAAAGATTCGTCTTTGTGGTAAACGAGTTCAGACGGCCATTTGTGCATGAGAAGCAAACGTACTAGGCAGGGACGCAAACGAGACTTGAGGGGGAATTGATCACTGCTTGCTGAAACTTAACCAATTCACTTCCATTCAAGGCTCCTTCCACTCAAGGCTCCTATTATTCCTTGTTCTTCTTGCTCTCGACCTTCTATTGAAGTGCCATTTATTACTCGACCACATTCAAGTTGACCCTCTTAAGTCATTATCTCAATTCACGAGTTCTACAACTTGAGGCATTGTTTTGCGTCATATGCAGCTTGCCTCAAATGCCTGGGCCTAGGAAGTGAAGGGTTTCAATTGGCAAGGAAGCCCAGTCACTCTGCTATTGATCAAACATGTTCTTCAATGCATGGAAGGTCAGATATAGGATAGGTAAGTGACTCGGAGGAATAACCACGGATCAAGTGTATAAAGAATTATGTCGAGGCTAGCCTCCTTCGGGAATATTGTACCTCAGGCATCAGTATGGGCTGGAAACGTGACTGACGTCGGGGGAAATGCGATGGCTGTAGTTGCGACCAAACTTCTCCGGATAATATCTCCAGTCATTCCTTTAGATTCCCGTGGGCGGTCTCTTCCTCTCTCAAGTACTTTTACTATTCATAAGCGCGGTGACTGCCCCGAGCTCAGGCTGGAGCCATGAGCTTCTGACATCCATATCACTTTTACCCCAAAGTCGCAGACGAAAACGAGGTGGCTTGAAGCAAGGGAGAAACAAGACGAAAGCCTTGTGATACAAATTTCCTCGATTGTTCGGCTATCGACTTCCCGGTCAATTTACGGACCAAACGCCTCTCCCCCGAGACACAATGGCCTCGATCGCGGAAGATGATTACGATCGAGATCTCGCAGGTAAATCCCCTCCGCAATTCATACTACACTTTCAGGCGGAAACTAACTTGTTGGTAATTCTTCTAGGGTCGCAAGATGGAAGCTCGGATAACGACATGGATGACACACTCAGGGATGCAGATGACGCTGGGGGTGACAATGAGCCGGATATGGACGCCGATGCGGACGCAGATGACCAGGATGCAGACAGCCCGTCGAATGCGAGCCATGCATCAGACAGTGCCGGGGTAGCGACTCAACCAAACCCAGCTACTACAATAGCCCCTCCCGGTCCAGATAATATCACATCCGACTTAGTCTCCGTTTTCCACCCGGGCGTGCGTGCCGAATGCTTGACGGCCTCGAGCTACGATGTGATTCCCACGACGGCTGCGCCGCACAGTACCTCGATCAACGCTATAACCGCGACGGCGGATATGAGATGGGTGTTCAGCGGAGGCTCTGATGGTTACGTGCGGAAATTCAATTGGGTGGATTCGATCAACAGCAAATTGATGTTGACCGTAGCGCAACGACACCCATTCGTGGACAGCGTAATAAAAGCGGGTGTCCTGATGACATACTGGGAGAACATGGATGGTAATGCGCTGTCACCAGTGTACTCGCTGGCCAGCCAAAGCGAAGGCCTATGGCTGCTGTCCGGCTTAGAGTCCGGTAGTATCCGACTACAATCAACTCGCCACGACGAGGGCAAAGAAATCGCCCTCTTGCAGCAGCATACTTCAGCCGTGTCAGTTCTGGCGTTAACATCGGACGAAAAATCATTACTCTCCGGAAGTTGGGATAAGCGGATTTTCGATTGGGACCTTAATACCGGGCAGACTAGGCGTGTCTTTGGGTCGAGCGCTAGGCAAATTTCAGCCGTAGAATTACGTCCGGAGTCTAGCCTACCAATCCCCAGAGACACGTCCGAGACTCAACTACCCAACGGAACCTACTCGTCAAACAACCAGGCGAGGGGGGGCAACAGTTTCGAATACATGGATAATTCAAATGAGCAAGGCGACAATGGTGCTCTAAACCCGCAGGCGGGATCACCAACGGACTCTCTTTTTGGTGGGGCCGATTCACTATTTGGCGATGCAGACGGCACAGGTGGTGATGGTCTGGGTCCGTCAACAAATGCCTTCGGCATAGACGAGGACGATGAGTTCGGTAAGGCGCTTGCCAACGGTGTCCTCCCCGACGCCGATGCACCGGGCGAACCGGACTCGACAATCCAGCAGGACGGCATCTTCGATACCACATTTTCTTCTAACGATGCCGCCGGCATCGGGCTTAATACGCCCATAGCCATGCAGCAGCCACTAGACACTCAGACAACATACATCCCCAATAATCTACCTCAACCATTAACCAACGGCCTTCCCCATGCCGAAGAACTAGAACCACCCTCACAAGATCAATTCCAATCTCAACCCCCGCCATTTGAATCCACCAACGTCACCGACAATACCTTCCTCGCTGCATCAATAGACGGCACAATCCGAGTATGGGACCGACGGCAGCCATCCGCCATCGCCCGCATCACCCCCCGCAACTCCCCTCCATGGTGCATGAACGCATGCTGGTCCCCAGACGGCAACTACATCTACGCCGGCCGCCGAAACGGCACAGTAGAAGAATACAGCCTACACAAGGGCCTCCGAGACCCAGAACGAGTCTTCAAATTCCCCCAGGGCAGTGGGCCGGTTACAGCGCTCAAGGCAATGCCCAATGGGCGACATCTCGTATGGTAAGTTACTAACCTACACCCCACCTCAGTTCTTCTCCCTCCCTCAATATGGGATAAAAAATATCTAACAACCTCCAGCGCATCCCACGACATCCTCCGCTTATACGACCTAAAGCACGAGCAAAACACCCGCCACTCCACCGTCCCATTTCTCATCATCCCCGGTCATCGCACAGGAACAGTCTCACAATTATACATAGATCAAGCATGTCGATTTCTCATCTCGACGAGCGGTAATAGAGGGTGGGAGGGTAGCACGACGGAGGTGTTGTTGGGGTACGAGATTAGCGTTCCTCGATAGCTGGTTGTATAAATTTTGAATTGCTTGCCTGTTTTCTTTTGGGGGAAAAGCTGTAGAGGGAGGTTATATGTATTATACATGTTCTATTACTTTTACTTTTCTTTCCGTGGGGCGCCAACCTTTTGGGGATCGATTCTTTCTATACTAGGTAGGTATCTACAATCTAAGGATCTGTGGTGGTTGGATGGGGTGACACGGGATTATCGGTATTCAGGGTCGTGATGCTATCTAGTACCTTTATCTAACTATTGACGATGTAAATGACTAAACAAAGATCCTCGTATATTCGTATTCAGTGATATCAAATCATATATACATAGTATGTCCATCCATGTCCTTAACCATATGTAACCCAAACATCGACGCCTTCCAAAGAACCGGTATCACACTAAACAGTACAAGCGGACCAATAAAATTAGAGGTCATAATCATGATCAAGCGTCACGTCATCTAAATCAAGCCCATCACAAACCTCATATTGTTGCGCTCGCCAAGAGCCAAATAAGGGATTATGTGCCCATTTCGCTAGACCGTCGGCATCGCGTTCAAAGAACACATAACCGGGTTGCTTATCAGGATTGTAATTGGTATTTGATTCTGACTGCACGCCCCAAGGCCCGGTGACGGTTCGTCCGAACCCATCTAATGCCACGTTCGGTATATGCCCGCGAGCTTCGACGTTGCCGTTTTCGATGTTATTTACCGTGATGAGGTATACAGGTGGAAGGTCCGTGTCTCGCTGCGCGCGCAGAGGTACGGGTATCCATGCCTCGTTGTTATATGATTCGACTCTGTTCTTGTCGTGTCGAAGCGGGAGGGGCCGCGACAGAAGCATGCGGTCTAATTTCTCGGTGTCGAGTAGTAGCCCGGGTGCCTGGAGGTATAGCACTCCATCGTACTGCATGAATTGGATCTGGCCTAGGCGGAGGAGTTTCGTATCCGTGGTTGTGTAGCCGGCTGACGTAGCAGCTGTCATATCGATAGGTAAGAGCCAGATGCCGTATTTGAGGCTTGCGGCTCGGAGAATCGACAGCGCTGCTGAGACAGGCTCAGAGAGACTCATAGTATCCCATTCTTGTGGGTACATGAAAAGGCGATCTTGGATAGCTGTGCCATTCGTGGAAAGGTGTTTGAAGAAGAGGATGGCGGAGCAGATGTTGGAGGGATCTGGGTTGGAGAGGAGCTGGAGATAGGCATAGTTGCCCTCAGTGCCGGGCGAGATTTCGGCTTGCACTTGCTGCGGTTCATCTTGTATTTGCACTTCGGTATCTAGGTCTGAGAGAGGGTCTTGACTACTCCTTTTATAGAGATGTGCTGCGCCTTTTGCTTGGTCTGGTGGGCGAATGGCATATTGGATGTTTCGGACAGATTGTTGTTGTAACGCATAACCCGATAGGAACAGTAAGGAAGTGAAGATGACGAGTATCCCCGTAGATACAATGACCGAGACGGTAGAATGTGTCAGAAGTACCATGGCTGGGTTCGGTATAGTAGTACCCGCATGTGTGTAGTTGAGCGTGCTTCTGCTCGTTGTAGGAGCCTGGATGCTGGATTGATGTAATACAGATACAGATATGGAAGAGAGATAATAGTCTTTTTAATAATAAGAGAAGAAGGCCAGACCATGCAAGGCATCTGAGGCCTGACTCGACGTCAGAGCACTCGGTGATTGTTGATGAGAGTTGGTTGTCGGTGCGACTATCGATAAGCAAAAGTCTTGGCAGATAAGTAACGTGACATTCATTTTCTTGAGCTCTTTCCACCTTCATCCATCATCGATTCTCTACTCGACCTTCCCAGCGGCTCCCCTTCCCCTCAACATTTACCGAAATCCTATTACCATGGCTTCCCATCGCGCTGATGCCAATGCGCTCCTCGATAACCGGGGCTACACCGGCCCGCTAGTTCGCGGCGTCAATCCCGCAATGCTCTTCGAGAAAGCCGTTCGCGATCGAATCACGGATTCCTACTACTGGAAAGAACAATGTTTCGGGTTAAACTCGGCCACTCTTTGTGACCGTGCTGTTGAGCTGTCCTTTATCGGCGGCACCTATGGGGTTTCCGAGAAGCCTTCGCCATTCCTTTGCCTTGCTTTTAAGCTTCTTTCACTCAACCCGGACCGCGAAATTATTATGGAATACCTGGATTTTAGCGATCCCGAACTCGAAGCAGACGAGGCGGATGGCGATATAACAGCGGAAGAACGAGCACAGGCTAGCATCATCAAGCACCGCGGGGACTTTAAGTACCTTCGTGCTCTTGCCGCGTTTTACGTGCGGTTGACTTGGGAACCAGTCGAAGTGTACAAGACGCTAGAACCCCTTCTTCTCGATTACCGGAAGTTGAAGAGAAGGGTCCGCGACTCATTCACCCTCACGTATATGGATCAGTTTATCGATGATCTCTTGACGAAGGAGCGTGTTTGCGGTACCAGTCTGTGGAAATTACCGTCCCGGCAACAGTTGGAAGATCTCGATCTGCTAGAGGAGCGCGTGAGCCCGGTAGCAGATGAACTAGAAGAAATGGATCGGAGCGAGGATGAATCAGGAGAGGCGAGCGATGCCGGCTCTGGTGATGATTGATCTTGCCACTGTCTTCTCTTCCCTACTCCGCTTTTAGCCATTCCTAAGTGACAAACGGCCAATATGTGGTACTCGCCTGGTTACAATTCCAGTAGCGCAAATAAAGCGCTTTACAATTCTCCCCAGCCGATGATCGAGAGCAGGCCTTCTGCTTTGATGATCTCGCTGGCTACGGCTGAACAGCATGGGGGTTGCTCCAGACCCCGAAACTGACCTGAACATGGTCTCTTGTTTCTCAGCAACGGATAGGACCCTGTCAGGCCAAAGAAGACCCATCCCACCAGGCATTCGGTTACCGGCCCACTCCAAACGTCTTCTTGAAATCAGGACCCCGGCGTGACGGAAGAATCATTATATTTTCGCAATATATCTGAACAACATTCTCGGTATCTCTGTTATCAATGAGATAGCTTATTCTCCTGCCACCTAATACGCAAACTCCAAAATGCGCACAATATAGCATCACGTACAGGATATATTGAAATCAATGGCTCTTCGCTCTAAAACCCCTGCTGGCGGTGCCACTTCTCTTGCCAACCCTTGAACCACGGGCTGTCAGCTAATGTAGCCACCTCCCAGTCTTTGGGGATGTGGCCACTCTCTTCTTGCTCCCGTGTCCATTGCTCAAAATTCGGGAGGATGACATGCTCTACATGCCATGTAGCTTTATACTTGACCAGGTTCTCCTTTCCCTCTTTCATAATCTTTGTCACAAGCGCGGGTATACAAGGCTCATCTCGGAATTCCGTCACAGGTGTAAACAGTGCCTTGAAATTGAAGATGACAGCACCGGAAAGAGGAAGACGACGAAGAGTCTGCCAGTCGACTCGCAAATTGCAATCTTCCAGCCGAAGATTAGGGTCCTGGAACGTCCTGAGTTTCTCATGAGGGTCACCCGCGGGCATGTACAGAGGTTTCCCGATCTCGAGGCCCCAAGAACCTCGTTGGATGGGTTTGTCAACTGGCATTTTGGTGAAGAAACTACACGCAGCTATTCGTTAGTGAATCCATGATCACGCGGTGATTTAGGTAAACGCACCGGTCCATGGAGAATTGCATCTTCTCTTTGTAGTCGGGAATGGGATCGTGGATCTGATGGAGCTGAAGCCCAACCTTGCTAGCGACGTTCCATCCTAGAGAGGAGCAGATCACACCCGCACGCAGGAAGTAATTGCCAGTTTCGTCGTCACGCAACATAATACCGAAGTCCTCTGGGACATTGTCGAGGAGTATCTCCAGCGGGTGCTTCGATCGGATGTCTTGTTCTGTACCAAGAATCTCGTTCTTCAGGATATGCTTATCAATCAAAGAGAAATAATGGGGATAGCGAGCACAGATGAACTGCAATACCATCTCCATCAGCTCCTTGCAAGCTAATTCTGAACCTGGAAGATAGCCGAGGACACACTCTCCGTGTTTCGCATGCAGCTCCTTGCGCTGGGCAATTCGCTCCCTGTATGTCTGTTCAAGCTCCAGCCACCAATCGGGCTCCAGCTTCGTCAAAGCTATATGCAGTTCAAACGTCAACCCCTGTTCTTCGCACAATGACAAGGCTCGCAACAGTGATTGGGATTAGGTCGTGAAACCTACACATTGTCTGATGATAGGCCCACCTGAATGGACGATACGGCCTAGGCAGCGCCTTTTCGATATCGAATTCAGGATATGCCCCTGGCAACGGCACACCACTGAGCGCTGCATAGTCCGGAAAGTCCCCTAGGGCCTTGACATCGGCGACCGAGAATCCAGTCGGCGTGTATCTCTCCTCTTGACATGCGCGGTAGTCCGTGGCCATAGGCAGCATCTTGCGTCGAACCTCCTCCTCGTCGATATCATTGTACGACATACCCAGAGTAGCGAGCACATGACGGCGCTGGGGCGGGAGAATATCCGCATGGCTGGCGGGTGTCTTGGGTATCCCGAGGGGTTTCTTTTCTGGAGAAATCGACCGCGGTGGAGTCTGGCTTGTTGATGTCCGTCGACTGCGAATTCGTTGGAAAAATGGCCGTTCTTGTATACCATTGACGGTGAAAATGCACAGTCCTGCGAGCGCGACGAGCACCAGTCCAGCCCACCACGGCATATCCTGGAGACTTAGCACATCCATCGAGTTATGTAGATCAAGAAACAAGTGCCCTTCTCAGGAGGGAATAAAACAGAGAATATAATCAAGTTGAAGAGACCAAATCCAAGGAAATAATAACAAGTAAACTCGCAAAAGAGAAGATCCCCCGCAGCCCTCAAGAGATACCACGCTTCTTATCTATCTATCCATCCATCCATCTATCCCCAGCTGGAGCATCTCAAATCACATCACTTACCTAGATTCGAAAGGTAACCCAGACGGAAACCATACCATCCCTATTATCAGCATCCATTACCCCATACTATCACAATCTAGTCCAGAAGCCCGGGACCAGCTTAACACAAGAGGAAAAGAGATGAGAGGTTCAAGGTTGTGAGAGGGGGAGATTGGAGAGATGGGGAGTATGAGTATTTCCCAACTAGGTAAAAATGTCCCGGGACCTGACCTCAATTGAGGGGAGAGGTCTTATCAAGACATGGCCGATAAGGATACGATGCCTGGTAGGTAGTTTAGATGTGTGGCACGGTTTTTATTCAACACTGCGGAGAACGATTCGGTCTGTTTGTATAAAGTAAGGCTTCCATGGTGTCGTACTGCTCGCTAGACATCCAGTGTTTTTAACACCTTCAGGATCTTCTATCGGGATACAAAGTGTTCCCTTCTACATCGTGGCGCTTCATCCAATCACCTTTCCTTCATAGTTCTGGGCGCGGCTTCATTGCTCCTGACTCAGTCCAGATATCACAGATATTGCAGAAACGCTTCCATTATGCTGATAATACAATAGTCGAGACACGCCGAGATCGAGTTCTATCTCCCCCCCTAGATAATAAGAAACAAGGTTTATGTGACAAATGGGTATCATAACACCGCTGTTTCGCCGTGCAAAAACAGAAATCGAGTATAAATAGGGAATTTCCATGCATAAATTCGGGATAAGTTCATGACAGTTCGGGATTTAGTCAGGGTTTGTAAGCTATTCTAGAGTCAGCAGGGTAACAACTGGATGGGAACACAAGACTTACCCGTAGCACCGGCCGAGAATAATCTGTATTATCTTGAAGAGACACGTCGCTATGTCGGCGGCCGTTTGGAGAAAGCATCGCGCCCGTGTTCAAGCGGTTATCCGTAAAGGTAGGCTTGCGCTGAGGAACCGATGATCCATTGGACCAGGTGTGGCTATGGCTGTCCGAGAACGCTCCATTGGCGTTGGCTTGGCTCATTTGGGAGCCTTTGCTTTGCCTTCCGTCTATAGCTTCCTTTGAGTCTTCGGAACGTGAGCGGCGCTTTGCTATGAAAAAGATGATGGCTGCCACGAGCAATGCAATGCCACCCACGACACCGACCACAATTCCCGCAATTGTTCCACCACTGATGCTCGAGTTACTGCCCTCGTCGTCTGATCCATTGCCTGAATCCGCTTCTGAGGTTGCAGCTGAATCTCCAACTGTTATGGTTGTCACCTGACTGCCATGGGTCTCGACAATACTCGAGTGAGAAGTAGTGGTGGCATCGGACGTTGTAGAAGTCGTCGAAGTTGTCGAATCAACTGTACTCGACGTTGATGATACGCTCGCGGTTCCTGAGGGGTTACCTAGCTGAATATAGGCGTATAGCGTTTCCGTCGCATTCCCACAGCTATCGTCCGGAAATCCGGGGCAATCATCATCACAATCCGATGTGTCGAGATTGGTTGCGTCATTAGGAGCGATATCAGAGCACCAACAGTTCTTATCCAGCAAAATACCGAATGCACTACCGCTACAATGATCCTCGCAGTTACCGTTCGATTGGTATATGGAAAAATCTAAATGAGAGGTTAGAAGCAGGGTAGCGTATGACGAAGCAAGACAGCTTACTTGAGGAGCCCGAGGTCCCAGTGCTGACAGTAGAGCAATATGTGATAGAACTGTCGGCGGTCATCCAGAGTGTCGCCCATGCAAGCAGAATTAGCAAGGGTAGGGAGAGTTGTTGATTCATGGCTACAAGTCCTCGTCGAAGGACTCAAATACCCGGGCAACTCTCCAAATGCAGTTGTATTATCTTCCCTTCAGCGTCATCAACGATCGATCGGGCGAGCGGGCGAGCGGGATGCTGAACAAGGGCGCCGAGTATTGCCAGGAGCCAGGGGAATAGTGGCAATATTGCCTGTTGAGGGGTGTCTGAAACGAGAGGTATATGGTTCACTATGTGGAAGTGACCTACACTGAAAGACCCTTTACCGTCAATTGTCAGAGGGTCCATCTTGTTTCTGAAGAATAGAAGGAACTCACGACTTTGTCAAGATTCAGAGTGTTCAAGAAAAACCATCCAACTAGAAAGCGGGAGTATCATCCGGATTCGACATTGGTGAAACGAATGAATCCAAGGCGACCAGGATCCGGGTCAGGAGAAGCGACAAAACAGCAAGAGCACCAGCCACTGGAAGAGTTGGTCCGGTAGAAAGGAGCGGTGGAAGCGAAGGGGGATAGGAATAAAATAGGAACACGAACACTCGGCAAAGGGGAGTGCTCTTCTGGGAAGGAAGGCGAGGAAATTCAGCGGACAGTGAGACAAGAGAGATGGATTTGCGAGCACGGATGTTGTCGTCGTCGTCTCTGAGTCTGCATACCTCACCCGTACTAGTCTCGTACACTTCAACAGCGGGTCCACTAAAACTAACACTTCAAGTTGTACGGACCGGTAAGAATTAATAGTATTTGCAGTATTCAGAATTAATTCTCAAGACCCATGAGATATCCAAAGTTGTTCTAAGGGAACAGATGTAATTGTAGACTGTTTAAGCAGAATAATAGTCTTCCCGAGGATTGAAAGACATTATTATCATGATTCGAGTATCACGTTGTGCTGGTGAACTAATCACAGCCACACCATTTACAAATACCAACCTCGACACTGCAATTTGAATAGTAGTAGCGCAGACCCAAAAAATGCTAGCCACAAATATTGTATGGCAGCGTCATCCAAAATGGGTTGTTCCAAGGTCCTTAGTAATATGTTCTCCATACCATTACCAACAGTAACTAGGTACCAGTACTGACCAAGTCAAGAATAATTCGTGCAGGAAATTGGAAGGTCTCCAACCCCTTCAATAGATCCATCCCCCATCCAGGCACAAAGATTCAACAGAGACAGCGTTAAATACGGATCATTTATTGATCCTCGAAAGCCCATGGTTGACCTCCCAGAGCGTGACTGAAACCCATGATTACGCGGAAAGAAGTTCAGCCATGGTTACAGATGCAGACCAGTGGCTACTCTGGACTCCAAGTACGCAATCCAAGCCATGTTTGAGATAAGACCACAACCCGAGATCGTGATTCTCCCATTGGTTCATCTACCCTGACCTCAAGCGTTTCGGTCCTGATCGTCGTTTTTATCGTCAACAGGCTTTACTACTAACGGTCTTTTGAGAACTCAGTTCCAAGGTTCAATGAGCACATCTTTCTTAGCACTACTCCGGAGCAGATTGGAGAGGTGTAACAGTGTAAGGAAAGTGAACCTTGAATGGTTGAAGATGTGCATTTTGCATAAACATCAAAACATGACGCCCTCGTCCATCCTGGTTTATCAGTGGCCGACCTGGCCGGCCCGTTGATGTTCCCATGGATGGGTCTTCCGTGGAACAACTCAGGGGTCTCGGCCTCTCAGGAACCTGGAAGAATCCATACTCAACTCATCCTCGAATTTCGAGATACCAGAGCCAGGCTAGAACAGATTTGCCTAATGTCGGGACTCAGGCCTACTCCAATGACTTCATACCCGTCGGCGATCTACTGTAGTCCGTCTGGGACTATAAATATCATCATCTGCCCCTCTGACTACGTATTAAGTTGTGAACCAGGATATGGTGCAAGATTCAACTTTCGTTTTCTCTCTTGAGTATTGAACTCTTAACCCGCTGGACTAACTCGATCGCCATGCAGTAAACAATGCATCGCAAACAAGGCAACATCCTCGAAGCAGATCCGCTTACTAAGCTCAACCCTACCTCCGAAACGTCATCAGATCTTGAGAAGGAAGAGATATTCAGGGGCAGATTCGCCACCTAAATGATTCTCAGAAACAACCTCAATTAATATAATAATACACATCGGAATGGAAGCTCTTTCAAGTTTCAACACTCCAGTTCTATCTATGGAGTATCACTGGGTTTCTAGCTACCAATGGTGCATGTACTCCGCCATGCAGGTTAGTATACAAGTCCAAGTCGCAGTCCCATATTATTCATGGGACTAGAAAGCAACGACCAGAAAGCATCAACTACCAAAGAAAAGAAGGATTTTTGATCCATGAAGTCGCCAATAGAGCTACTGCCCAAGCGACCCTTGGTTAGTGCTGGCTTGGTATCCTCGTTAGCACATTCAGCAATGCCAACCGAGCTATAACCACAACCCCGCCTTTCGCATCCGAGAATCAAGATGAAGCTGACCCTAAAATTGTCCGGAGTATCTGTGGTCAACTCGCTGCTCTCTACGTCTGCCAAAGTTGCTTTGCCTGCCATGTATAGATTTTGTAGCTCAACTCGCACTTACTCCGGAGTAGGCCATCCATTCTCTACTACCGTGTACTCCGTGGTAGTAGTCCAGCCTCGAATTTCTGTATCAACTTCCTAAGTAACAGTAAACAATGATTTAAGTCATGTCAATATGCTTATCTTGTCGCATGTTGTTAAGAATCAAAATCCACTTATCGACCCAGCCACTCTTCTGTCCACGTCCAGATCATGGTGTGTGGCTCATGGGACTAGGTCCAATACACCGTCCGTGTGCTCTGTATTTTGAAAAACGAAGCCTTGAAAGAATGCAGAGTACTACGTAAGTACTGAATTATTATGGCAGGCAACTGAGGGCCCGGGTTATAGGTCCGACATACTATATTAGTACTAAGTAGTATCCGTATAGTATTCACCAAGCCGAAGAATGTTGTATAGAATGTTATGCCTCAGTTTTGATCAAAAAATTGTACATTGTACCTACTAGTAGCATTCCCCTCTGACTCGGATGGTATGCTAAACAAACTCCAGCATCCTACTGCTTACAATAACCTTTCATTCTCAAGGTTGAAAATCATCTTTATATACTATTCACCAGTCTTGAGTGATACACATAATAAAGGTCAATTTTGAATCAACATGAACAAAACATCTGATAAAAACATACAAATTACTAGTAAAAAAAAGCTACTAGTAATTATCCTAATGCAAGTTAACCATTCTGTATTCTTCTTTATCAGCTACCCCCACCAGAACAACTCAAGAGGATGACGAATACAGATCCACAGAGAAGAAGCAATAAGATTTTTAAGTTCTCGACCTCAACCTTGGAAACCTCAGGCTGAACCTCCATTATTGGACATTTTATATATTAGTTCCTCTTACTCCTGCCTCTTTCGATTATTTATCAAGGCAGGATACACTGTCTTTCTATACTAACTGCTATAGGTAGGAGCTAGGTCTGGGATCCCAACAACCCGTCCAATACACATATGGAAGATGACTATCTAGATTCTACTATAGTAGAGTGTAACTTGTAAGGTTTTTCGTGTCCTTTCGGCACCGGATGCCCTACCTAAAAGTCGATCCAGATCCTCAGCAACACAACTACTACTGACCACGTAGATAGTCTGGCTGATGAAGCAGAACTATCTCTCTATCTAAAACACATGTAGCTGATCGACTCACCTACAGAGTATAGAGGCTCAGTCCGTACCTATTAAGTCTCTAAGAGAATCAAGCCAAACAGTCCATGTAATAGTTATAGGATGTGAGGCATTCCGAGGTCTACGACTCCATGCAGGTGCTTTCCTGGGAATGGTTTGTTGCGTATGGACATTATTGTACATAGGTCTAACTACCTAAGTACTGACTTATCTATGTAGTTGGATTGCAAGGCTAAGGGATATGATACATCTGTCAGAACTTCGAAGAATGAGTGTGGGTATGTACTATGTACCTAGGATTGACGAGACGTCAAGGTGTGGGTGGGTATATTCAGAAACTACTGATACGTATGTACTCTGTAAATTTGTAGTTTCTAGAGTTAGTACATAGTAGTAGTATGCATCTGAAATACTAAAATGATCAGATGAACGTTGTGTCTACGTGCAATGATCATGAGTTCAATATAAAGGTGTTCCACGATTCGTCCGGTCTCAAATAGTTTGAGACATCACACCTACCTACTTTATATAAAGTGAGTGCTATCTACAGCTCTTTAAGTAAGTTTATAACCCTATTTTTAGTGCGATTCGTCATCCTAATATACTCCAATATGTCAAAAGTAACTGAGATAACTGAGACATGGCCGGATCCGAAGAATAATAGAAAAATTCGGTGTCCATCGAAATATCAAGAGAGTAACTTCGGCGAAACCCCGACAAGCTAGCTGGTCGACGACTGAAAGAACACCGACCCCTTTGCCGTCGACCCTTTACCATCGACCCGAGTGACCTCTCCAATGGCCACTCTCTTCAATCTCCTCTTCCCGCTCTCTCCTTCTTCGGTCCTCCCGATAGCGGCGGGGAGGCGATGGCTCCTGAGGGTGTCGAGGAGGTGATGGTTCCCGAGGAAGACGGGGAGGAGATGGAGCTTGATCAGGTGGTACTGGGGCAGATTTGTTCGCCGCACGTCTAGATGAAGGAGGTAAAGATGCGCGCTCGCGATGAATCTCTTTGATACGCCGGCGCCGTGCGCGTCGAATCTCATCAGTATGCTCGATCAGGCCAGACACATCGTCCTATTCGAAATGTCATCAGCGAGGGCTCGCTCGAAGGTAGATAGATAAGGGGGAAACTCACAGGATGAAGGTTGGAGAAGATGTAGTAGAATCCATCGGTTTCTTCATACTCGTACCCTGCGCGCTCGATTGCTTCCCTCACAACCAGGTCCTTTGTGATCTCTGTCCAAAGGCGATCGCGACGGTCCTTGACGCCAATATACCGCCGTCCTACTTTACCGCGTGGAGTATCACCGCTAGCTCCGAGGTCCCTCTCTTCGTTTTCAGCTGCCTTGGCTCGATGCTTGTGTCGAGAGAGTCTTGGTTCCCCGTGGATGTCCACCACTTCCGTTTCTGCGGTGTACTTTGATTTGCAGGGCGCTTGGACAATGGCCCAGCCATCCATAGTCTCACTCGAAGGTGGGCTCCAGGAAGGCGGCTTAGGATCTCGAGGTCGGTAATAGTCTTCTTCGACGATTTCACGTTTCTTGGACCGACTTGGGCCAGTACGCTGGCTCTCTATCATGACGTCTCTGTGTCCCGCAAAGTCGGGTTGTTCATCAATAATCACCGCATCTTCTTTTCGTCGCCGACTATGATGCTCATGGGGCAATTTGAGCGACTCCTTGCTTCGTCTCTCAATTTCAACCTCTTCCCTAGTAGGTATCTCTCTCCGTTTCCTATTGTGAAGTTAGCCCGGATACCTCAGGCAATGATCTGGGCGACACACCTATGACGGGCCTCGCGCTCATTGAGCACAGTTTCCAGGCTAGGCACGCGAGGCGGACTAGGTAGTCGATACGCTGTCGCTATCGAATAGTGAGCAACAACAGTGGAAGTTTGTCAATATATCTTACCATGGCTGAGAGATTTGAGTCTCCTAGATGATCCTTTGTAGACCGGTGGTACCGGGACGGGCAGTGGTACCTTGGGAAGCTCTGATTCAGATTCAGATTCAGATGACGACGATGACGAGGAAGATGTCTCTCGACTCCGTGCCGCATATTTTTGTTTAACGCCATCTCTCCGGGTCACCTTTCGTCGGCGATGCCTAGGGACAGCATCTTCCTCACTGTCTTCACTCTCAACGGCATCCTCCTCTTCAAGGTTGATATGGTAATGCGATCGATGCCTTGGCCGCGGAACAGCATCACGACGTAAATTTTGCCGGCTTCCTGCATGATCCTCCCACGGATGACTGCTTTTCGGATACACATCCTCGTCGTATTTTGACAGCTTGACATGCCGTTCTTCTTTAAGGCTTTTACTGCGCGGTAAATGCTCTTTGCGAGCACCATACTCGTGTCGAGATATCGGTCGTTTAGACCTTTGAGCCAAATCCTCTATCTCATCAGATTCACTATCTGTATATCTCCCCTCAGATTCGTCATGAGTGAAGTAAGTTTCTTCCACGTCGGAAATCGTCGAGCGTGGCCTCCCTCGACCCTTGTGGCTGTGGGTACTATATTTCTTCCGCCTGCTGCTGTCGACGATTTCCTCTCGCGGGTGTGCATCAAGATCAAGTCGCCCAAGCTTTTCAACAACTTGCTCGTCGTCTCGAAGATATTCGTAGCTTTCGCGGGGAATCTCGGGCTTCGCACGGTCTCGGATATGACGTCGCTCCTGTATCTCAACGACAGGTCCTTTGGGCGTCCGACGGTCATATCGTGCATCCCGATCGACTAGTAGTGGCTCGCCCTTAGCCCGGGTCGGGTACATCTCATGCTCCATGTCATCTATTACTCGATCATCGTATTCAGTCGGGCGGGTTCGGCGAGGCATTTTGAGCGGGGTAATAGAAGGCAGCGGGATCAGAGTCAATAATAACGACGAGTTGCAGATGAGAGGATGAAGAGAATTGCTCCTTTCGGGACGTTCATCAAGAATGATGGCTGGGTTCGTATGTTAGGCAGTGGGGCGGTTCTATTGATGATTGCCAACAATCCGTGCACGATAAGGAGAAAACAACAATTGAAACGAAGGGTTGTCGTCACCACACCCTTGAGAAGAAAGAATATGGAAATGGCGGGTGTTGCTCGGAGTAGAGAGATGAAATTGTGACAGATGAGCTGTTCTCCTGAGTCCTGAGTCCTGAGTCCTGGCTGAAACGAACCCCGCGGCTGTGCAGCTGATGTCACGCCGCAGTAGTTTGCCTGCTGAGGCACAGGAATCTCCCTTTGGGCGAAGCCTGAAGAAGTGACTTGCAAGCAATGCATGTACTCCGGAGTATGTGGCCAATTACTTTCTATGAATATGGTATAAAAATGTTATTGCAGGGTTTGACTGCCGCGACCCAGAAGCCTTACCGTTTGCTGCAGCCTAGGAACAGCCACTTCAGGTTTGTTTGGCTAGTTTACGGCATAAGCGGACGGCTTTATGCTTGAATCAGCTGAGAATCAGCTGTTGCTACTGGTTTAAACGAAGAATCCTGCGAGGCAGATATGAAGACGCTCATCGATCTCCAAGTATCAAGCCAATGTTGAGGCTAACTTAATCCGCGGTACGCCCGTTTGTCGGCAACAGGGCCAGTGGAGGAAAGAGTCCAAGTGTGTAGAATGGACCAGCGCTAGGTCATCTGAGCAGTGCGCTCGTAAACGTGGCCCGCGGGATGCATATGATTCCGTCGACGAGTCCAATAGTGAGAATTCAATATCCATGTACGTCATGGAAAGGTGATATGGCCAGCACCAGATATACTTAGTGAAGGGTCCCAAGTCGAGAGACCCGCTTCAGAGCTCTGATAAACTTCAAAAGTTTCATCCAAAAGTGAGCCGGGTTTGCCCCTTCTCTGATCTACCTCGACCGCCGCGAGAAGGTTTGTAGCGGGGATTCGGCGGAGCCGCCCTGTTTGACAGCTGAGATGCCTGGGAGCTTTTGGCAGCTTGCCTCTCTTGGGCCTCGAGATCTTTTGCAAAATGCCAATCATTGTGCTCTTCCTCCTCGTCGCTTGGAATGGTCGTTTCGCATCGAGAGCAAGTGAAAGCATTTAGGGTAGCCTGCTCTGCCTGAGCATCGGAGGAGAGGTTACCTGACAGTTGCAAATCGTCAATTTTGACCTCAGGCATGTCTACTGGGTGGTTCTGGTCGAGAGAATGATTTGGTCCGCTGGGTTCAGGAGGCCTGTTGAAAAACCGCCTTAGCCCGCTATCATTGAGCTTTCTCCGCTTCTCAAGTGGCTGTTGCGTAGCCATTTCATCTGTCATATGAATCCGGTTTGAAAGCTCTGCACCTTTCGCTTGGTCCCCCCGCAGCAGGAAACCCTCGATCGCCTTGTTCTTGGCCACTCCATCTTCGAACCCACCAATACTCAAAGACAGATTCGTGCAAGGCCAGGCACTCCCATCGGTGGCGACTTGCCTAAGTAGAGTTTCCCCAAGGCTGAATAGTAAATTCTCATCAATAGTGGCTGCTCCGGGAATGGGCAACTGGCGAGATCTAACCTGGGCGCCTTGTCGATGGTGCAAAGCAGCAGTTTTTGGGCGGCGTTTATGTTCAAGGATGCCTTCCTCGACAAGGCGACCATATATGTCAGCTGCGAAGATTCGCAGCCACTTCTCTGCCTGGTCGAGACTGTTTATGCTAGGCCTAAAGGACTTTGCGGAAAGCATGGATTTGATCTGGGTTCTGGGATTGACTTCGCTTCGATCCTCCCCGCGAATGATTCCGTACAGCCAAGTTGCCGTGTCATCGTTCAACTTTGCTCGGAATTGTTCTAGAGACACTTTGAGAAGGTCGTTGACATGTTCTGTTCTAAACGCGGCACTAACCTGGTCCCCAAGTTTACCTCCGAGCATTCGAATCTTGGTAAACTTGAAGCCACCCAGGAAGTTTTGGATAGCACGATTTCGGACGATAGTTTGTTTGTTCGGTTTGTTCGTAGCACTCCCCAGCTTTGCTATCATCTTGTTCTTAGCAATACCTGCGGAGCAGGTGTAGCTGAGCGAGTCCCAGACAGCCGTTCGGACAGATCGAACAATCTCAGCACCAATAAGCATGGCAACATCATCCCAGTCCGGATCATCGGCCTCCGTCTCGTCCTCATCCAAGTCAACCAGACAGTCCTCCACCTCGCAGTCCAGCGCAGTCGTCGGCGGGCAAGGCATCGGCGTAACCCGATCATCACCATGCGGCTTCTCGCGTAACCCAGGATACCTCTTCAGCAAGACCCCAAAGACCAACGGCGAAAGGTCAATAAACACTTCATCAATGCCCGCCTTCTCAACAAAGGCCTCCTGTATCCTGTTGAACTGACAGCCCAATCCCTCTAAATCCTCAACTACCCTGTCATACCACCTCCCCAAATCCTCCTTAATCACCCTCAAAATCTTCCTTGACTCCGCCCGATACGGATCAAGACAAACCTTATCCGTCCCCATATTCCCCTCCGCATCCTCTCTATACGCCCACTTCCCCCCCTGCCCCTCCCGAAACGTAGCAACATGCTGCAACACAAGACCCGGACATAACCTCCTCGCTTCCTTCGCGGCAATCATGCGCGTGATCTTAAACTCCCGCGCCGGGTAGTTGATCGCAATCAGCGAGTCCCACTGCTGCACGGCGAGCGGAGTCTCGCGCGGTGTTCCCAATCGAACCATCTCACATTGTGCGTAGAAGGCGTCGAGGTCGATGTGCGCTATTACGCGGAGTGCGGAGGCGGCGGAGGCTTGTCGGAGGAGATGGAATTGGCGGTGGGTATAGCGGGATTGGATTTGGGAGTGCTTCATGGAATCGAGGGACGAGGGGGGTTCTGCGCAGGAGCGGGACATCTTGATGGTGGTGGGGACGGAATACCCATAGCGGACTTGGCTGGGTAGGTACCTACCTAGACTAGATAGGTACTGATAGTAGGGCTGATGAGCGCATTCAAGGGTATATTGTCGTATGTAGTAGGGAATCGGGATCAGAGATTTGAGAGGCTCTTGAATTGGGTTCCAGTGGTTCAAATCGCCAGGACGGGTTAGCTCCATTTTCCGATACATCCTACAGCCATCACTGCATGATTCTAGATTCCATGAAATGCTTCCACGCTGGGTTATCTCTGATGGAAGCAAAATATGTTTAACTTACTTTGCGGAATTATCTAAACTGCATGTGTACATGAACTAGGTAAGGGTCGAGATCATCTTGTCAGTCCAGGGTCTATCTACCGCCGAGATGAGTAGATTCGCACGACAATTTCCCTAAGGGATTCGGTCAGATCTACGTTATTCTGTTTGGGTGTCAACCTCGTTTAGAAGACCAAAGGCCGTATGAACCAGGGACAGGACATATTAGCGTCATGTTAGGCTTCAGATTAGTAGGAGAAAGTAAAAGTGTGCATGTTGTATCTATTTGATCGGGTTAAAACGAGAGGGAGCGCAAACCTTGGGGAGACTGAAGCATATCTTCATGTCCTGGATTGCAGTATTTACATCCTCTTGGGGGCTACTAAGTACGAGACTGAATACATCACATTTGCGTCACACATCAAAGGCGACCTGGTCTTCAGCCATGAGCTCATCTGCAGTGCCACAGGTGTTTTCTGAGAGGCGTCCTTGGCCGCTTGTTCGGACAGACGGTCAACACTCTAAGCTGCGATGGCTGATATACTGTTGGCTAAATATGTTTTTTGATGTTCTTCGACAGACCGAAAAGTCTCACCCTGCAGTCTGACATGATACGGGTCAGAGATTGTATTGATCGAGACTGCAAGGCCCAAAGTATGCCACATTGCATATAGCAGCTGGTGAATGGATGAAATGGGTGACCAAAGGCAAGATGAAACGTGAGGAGCGAGACGATATGTGTCATCTAGCCGCTGGAATCGTGCATTGGGCTTTTGACCTGTCGAGGGGGCATGATGCGGTCATTGGAAGTGTGCGATGACCACTGACGCCACCTGGTCCGATATCATTCGAGCAACAGAGAGATCCAAATATCAGGCCGCTCACTGCCGTGTGGGTGTATACCTGCGACAGAAGATATGAACGTCTGGAAAGAAGCGAACGAGGGGTCATTTGATTTTGGCTCTAGTCGGACCTAGAAAAGACTGGCGAGCAGTAGTGACGCAGTATGAGATGAGCGCAAGGACAGCGATGGCGGAAGTATTCTGTCTCTGAAGATTCTGAACCCGATCGGGCGACAAGCAATGAGCATGCCTGAACCACAGAAACTGGGGGACTGGAAATGGACGGCCCGGACGGGTAGGAGCCTTGGTTCGCCCGCATGGAATCTATAACGTTAAAAAACCTGATTATTGGACAATGATCTCCTCCGGAGTAAATTCATCAGCGGACAAGTGCCCAAGCCGCCACACGCATGACTGCCCAACCTCCAGGTTCTCTTCTGCCGCCTGACTGGTTGGAGTAAAAAAACCGTCAAACTCTGGCACCCAACAACTTGAAGAGAGCGACAGTCATTTTTGACTGCATGATGCACAAACCCTCGAAAATGATAATAATGAAAATTCTGCTTGCGCGCCTGGAGACGACACTGATCCCCTCAAGAATCAAGAGTCAAGGCATCCACGTAGTGATATTCATGTCACGTAATCCGCAGAATCAGCCAAAGATCTCGAATCACTTCAACCATTTGTCTTCTCGTGAAACGTCCTTTGTGCAATTCTTCGATGCGCGAAGAAGAAGCAAAGAAGAACCGTAACTGATTTGCTCCCGGAGTCTCTACATTGCATCCCCGTCATGAAAACCTTCAAAGGAAAGGCTGGAAATCACTTGGGTATGATCCCACAGAGGAAGTAAGGGCCCTGACTGTGGCACCAAGTGAGGCAAGGATAACCACCGAATAAGTTAATCAAGGTACTGACTCTGTAGATACCGTGTCTCGGTCAGAGTTCGCTTGCCAACCTGCTTGGCATAGCGCAACAGGGGAAACATAATAGAACTTCTCTATGTTCTCGGCGAGCCTCTGTCTTTATACTCAATTCTAGACCCGGTCCGATGTGATTCATCCTTCAAGCTAGGTATCCGTAGATAGAGTCATCTACCTCGACGAGGTTCTACCTAACTACCTAGGTAGGACCTTGGTACCTTTCACTGGTACTTCGCACCCAGCTTTGTGTATCAACCAATGGTAAGGACTAGAAGGCGGGAAGAGACATCATGAAGCAAATTGTGGTCTGTCAAGCCAAGCGCCTAAGCCTTATTTGTCCGTCCATGCATTGCAGATTCTGGCAGAAGTTCAGCATTATTGTCCAGGACTTCAGGCGGTGGTGTGGGGTCATGATGGAGGGTCGTGGCACCAGACAGTGGAAGCAGCCCAAAACCGGCCCAACAACAGCCCAATCAATTCCTCCAGGAGCACAGGCGCCAAAGCCAAAACCCACACCCAACAAGAATTCTCCCACCTTTTTCGCCCCCCTCGCTCTCTTCTTCAGCGCCTCTGCTCTCCCTTATCTCGCTGTCTCTCGTCTTTTCTCTTTCCACCTCTTCTACTCTTCCCTTCTTCTCCCTCAGACCACCATACTGGCATCTCTCCTCGCCAGGTAACATAAGCGGTGCACGGCATCATCTGGACAGCAAACATCCCTGAAACCTGGAGTTTCCCCTAACCCCTCTAGTCTTCCATCCTCTTCTGTTCACATTGTTATTCCAATCTCGTGGTCTTTCCCCCGTCCTCTCGACTCTTGCTGTCTGATATCCTTTCATCTACGACCTGGTTCCCACTGGATATCCCTGAGGATCATCACTCTACTACCTGTCAGACAACCGTGGGCAAGAATCCATATACTAGGATATCTTTCTTTTCATTATCGCTAGGAACCCCATAATCTCCACCTAGCACTCATCCTTCTCACGCCTCTATCCCGCTTGGAACCTTGTCAAATCAGAAGTCAGATTTGCTTTATTTATACCAGCCTTGGATCTCCAGCTTGATATAATTCTACTTGCCTTGTTTCTGAAGAACAGCCGGAACTACCACTTGTCATCATCATATTCTCCTGGACTTGACCGGCTTCTATATCCCGAGGATTCCCTTTGGCCACCTGGACCTTCTCACTTTATTTAATAAACACCGGACAATCTTCCCTGGACAAAATGACTAGTCGTCAAAATGAATATTTCATTCCCGGAGACGGTATCAGCCGAGAGGTAATTCAGGCCGACATCTGCCGTTACCTCGGAAATGATGCCCTTGTAAGACCTGGAAACCATAATGTCCGTATCCCTGATCTTCCTTTGAGAACCATTCCGCACGATCGCCGATGAAACCGGACTCGCTCAGTCAACCGCCCAGACTTTTGTACTGACTTGTGAATAGGGTCGCCAAGGTTACTTCATTCGGGGTTACCGAAACCTCACATCAGTAGGACCTTCCCAAACTCACTATCTTTCGGGAAACGGTGACTGACGATGCTATAACGCAGGAAATGATCACTGATCTCAAAGCCGACTCAGCTCGATGGGAGGCGGATGTAAGAAGTCGGGCTGACCAGGGTTATCCGCGAGGCAATTACACCCAGGACTACAGCTACTCGCAACCCAACCGGGCCACTCCAACCTATTCATCTTCTATGCATCCTGAGATGCCCCAGGGACAAGGCCCTTCTCCTCCTACCACATACGCTGCACCGCCCCAGCAGTATCAGGATCAGTATCCTCAAAGTGGCTACCCAACAACTACAAGTGCGCCATACTCATCTGCTCCATCATATCCTCCAAACCATTCAGGCTTCTCGACTGGTCCCCAGAACCCATACCATCCAGCACATGTTCCCTACAGTTCTCCGAGCCAACCACCCGTGACATCTGAAATCCATCCACAATATACTTACGCTACCACTGGCTATGGTGGCTTCGAAAATGGGAGAAACAATGCCCCTAGATATCCTGGCCCTGGATATGATGCCGAGTCTGATTATTCCCCTGTTACCACCGGAATGGCCTATCCCACTACCACTGCCCCTGATCCACGGATAGGAATGGAACCAAGGTACACCCCGGAGTCCGGATACCCTGATCGCAATAGGCCACAGCCAACAAGAGAAAGAGAGGCACCCCGCCGAACCCGGGGATGAATAATGATTTCACTGCTCGCAAGAGCACCAGGCGCTTGTCTAGTACCAATGCATCGGGTTGCCTGGACAGACAGCGTCGCGGGATTAATGAAACGCTACGCCATGAGGTTTTTTTTCTTTGCCGCTCAAACCCTGGAGCCTTTGCGGATCACTTTCCTTCTCTGCCTACAGGAATATCATGCCGGAAAAAAAAGTGTGCTTAAGTCGTTGTTTCGGGACCGATTGCAGCGTTGGGGAAACGAACCTTAGATCACCGGACATTGCTCTTTTTACCTGGACATTGTGGAGTCGTCGTTGATTGCTTTTCGTCTTACACCTCCGTGGGTGTTGGCTAGTGCTCCGCCGGATGTGACCCTCGCTCGTGTTGTCTCACGAAAGATCACATTGGCATTCTAATGTAAGGATTGGCCGAATATCTGTGATGATTATGAAAAGGTGGCTGGCCTGGCTTGTTTGTTGTAATGTTGACCGGGATCCTGGTCTCTCTTATCTTATTGCCGTGTCAGGTAATTGTTCAGTTCCGGTTTGTTTTCTTTCATGGTGTACTGGATACGGGGGTTGAATTGTTTTGTGTCTCCTAATATGTTTCGAGGGGCGTTTTCGTTGCTACGACATGTTGAGCCTGTCGAGGGTCTCCAGCTGAGCTTGGAGTATGGCTTGCCAGCTTGAGGCGTTGATGATACAATGATGTAGATATGAGCATATATGGCGTTTTCTCTTTTATCTAACTTTGGCATCGGTGTTCCAGAGTTATTCAAGAATCTGCTTACCGGCCAATTGAGATCATCTCCTGCTTCCAAAATCCGTCCATCTAGACCTGAACTGATCTCACGCGCTGTCTCTTGAGGTTACTTCTGTCCACATTGATTTCTCTTGCTGATGAGACAACTGAAGTTTAAATTGCTCTTTCATGTACTCACACCTGCCTACCTCAACAATTTATGAATGGCTTAATGAGCGGTTTGTTTGTTTCCAACATAACACTGGCTCAGTTTGTCTTATTCACTCACCTGGAAGCTTCACTAATTGTTCTCACTGTGCACTTCTCTGCTGTTGCCCTTCTTTGTTTCACTTTGAGAGTTGACTCGTCCTGTCTCAACTCATGTCTTGGAAAAGCATCCCCACGCTATCTAGCCTCCTTGACCTCAGGGAAATATCAGCAGGGGCTATGCTTTGTTCGCCTTCAGATGGATCTAGCATCCTTTCCCTATTTCACTGGAGGCGATGTCAGGATAACTGTGCTGCCGGATATCTACCAACTTCATTCTTCAGTCACCAGCAACTTCTCGGGCTTCTTGAGCAAGCTCCTTGAGAGGATGAAGACTCCTGTCATGCCGACGCAAGCACATTGCGGTACGTCTTTAGACCGTGTCAATTTGAATCTGGTGGGCTCACCAACTCATAAATACGGAATGCTGGAGCTTCAGGTAAGTCGTCAGAAAGAACTATGGTCTGAAACTGCGATTCTAACGTATAACATCATTGAAGGTCTACGAAGATCCCCTCTGTGCGATGGAAGAGATGAGCCCGTGCTCATTCCCCGTATGGCCGCAAAAGACTCGCCATCTTTGGTCGAACATCTTTAAAATCTGTTACAACCAGGATCCAATCCTAGACGACGGCGGCTACGAATCGATACTAGAGAATTGCCTAGCACTTGTTGAGCTAGGAGAAGAGATGCAGGCCTCGGATATTATTTCACAGAGTGTCAGCATAACACTACTGGGTTTTGACCAGCAGCTCTATCACCTCATTTCCCAGGATCCAGTTTCCTGGGTCAAACTAGCAGTTTGCATTCGATCGGCGCCCATATTCCAGGAGTCGATGATCCACTTGGTAGGCAAATGGGGCTTACTTGAAGGCAAGGACCATGATACCCTAGCAAAGAACATACGGGACCTGTGTCAGGTGAAGTTACAAAGCCTTGAATCGATTAAAAAGGCCGTCGAGCTGCAGATCGTGGATCATGTTCGTCGTCCACGCTCAGATGTCGCTCCCCCCCCAGAGACGAATAGTCTCTTTGCGTGGATGGCACTGACTTTCTACCAACAATGGCTCTGCCAGTCCTTTGTTGAGAGCCACAACTATCGTGCCCCAGACGGAGGAGCTGCCTTTTACCGCGCCATCGCAGCCGGTGGTGATGCCTATCTGAACAAGCTCGACCAAGAAATTGCTCACTTCCCCTTCGCCGAGAGCGGAACCGAGAACCAGACCGAGAACACGAGCAATTTGAAAGAACTCGAAAACGACTTGAACGAGCTTAAGAAGGGAATAATAGGCTTCGTGTCCGACTTGCTCGTCAATCAAGCCAAGTACGATCCCGCTATCCTTGGCGAACTCCCATACTTGACTTGCTGCAAAGTCAGGGAGGACGAGATGCCGCCAAAAACAGAACCGAGCGCAATCAGCTACGATATCACCCAGGGAACCGGAGATATCACTGCCATTGACTTACAAGAGAGCTTTCTTCCTTCTGAGCCCATAATGAACAACGGCATACAGCTCCCGGCGGATATGTTGGGATTCAACCATACAAGCACTACTGACTTCCTCATGAGCCCCGAAATGCAAACCCTCTCTGGATTTGACGCATTCAACACCTTCACTCATCAAAGCGCTCTGAGCTGGGATGATCCAATCCACTTCCCTAGGATCACTCCGGTATCGCGAATGCCATCGCTCTCGGGTATAGCGAACGGCATGTACCAGATGACGCATTTCGATCAAGACAGCAACAACCTAGTAGGTACCATGGATATGTTCGGTGTCGTCCCGATCGAGGATGCGGACGACTATGTTCAGAATGATGGGAGCATGGCGTTTATCTGAAGAAATTGGATTGAATGGTCAGGGTCAGCGGGAATTTTGTGTCTTTAGGTTAGGTTGTCTTTATGTCGGTGGCGAGGATGGTTCGTTTTTGTTTTTGTTTAGTTGGTATATCTTAGAGCATACCGCGGAGTCATGTATGTGCTTTGCTGTCTTTATTGCGGGCGTGGGATTGGAATATTAGTCACATAGTCACATGGAGTCATTCGGTGTGTTTGCCCTGTTGTCGGAGTGCGGGGTTTGTACGGATGTGATCTAGTAGCATCAGGAGAGAGATGGGAGGGACGTAGTTGATGAAAATGTATTATTCTCCGATCTATAACCATTTTCCATGTACAATACATTGCAGCTCTCGCACCTCAAAACCGAGCAGGTCGCTGGAAGTATAGAGCCTACATTCTACAGCCCTCCCAACAGAGAAAAGAAAGGATTCTGCCCCCGCGGGAAAACCGAGGAAGACCAGCCGAGCTTCTATCTTAGCTAGACAGGTCCAATTGGATAGATGGACAATCGGATTTTACCGTAAAATGCCCGATATCGTGTGTAGGCATATGTGGTCTCAAAAACAGCGTTGAAGATTTCCCAGCTAAACAACAGCAATTATAATGATATCAAACCAGACAAACAACTTCATCCGTTACCCACAAGGCAGATTTACTCGTCATCGTAGCCTTGTGGAATCACCCGGGGTCCTTTCGGGACTATTTGCGGTAGAACGGCGTGTCAGTTATTTATCAAGGCCAAGCTAAAACCGATTGCAGAGGCAGCCGCAGGAATACTACAGCATCATGCTGAAACTTACTAGGATATGTCAAAGGAATAGGCTCGGGATCAACGTCTCCGAAAAACCGTCTGATGGGGGGGAGGGCGACGAGCATGACGGGTCCGGTTGCGCCAACGGCCATGGCGAAGAAGATAGCGGGCTTCTCGTGCGAGGCCCAGCGGAGGTACCGGAGGGGGGTAGACCAGAACTGAGGAGTTGTCATTGCTGCGACGAGGGTGGTAGGTCCGTAGGGGAAGATTTCGCGGATGTTTCGGGGTTGGGTTCGTGGTGGGGGTTGCGCGAAGCCCGGGAGACGAGCAATTGAGGTTGTCGACGGAACGGAAACGGAGCTCAACTCCCTATATGATGGTATTGAGGAGGCTTGAGGAGCTGTATTGCGGAAGGGCGAGCGCGAGGGGAAAGAATGGAGGTTACCGTTGAGGTGAGTGGACCAAGGCGGCAGATTGGATGAAGTCTTGGCGGTAGGTCCAAACACGTCGCCATTTCAGAGAGCGACTTACGTAGACTATATCGTGGAAATCGATCTTCTCGACAACTCCGGTTGCAACTTCTTCGTCTCCCTTGTTTCCTTTTTTTGAGGGATACTTATCGGTCGTTTCTTTCTTTCCGCTGTGCGGACGCTTTTTGAAGATGCGCTGGTGTCCGTCCCTCTTGCTATTCGGCTTCTTGGCCGCTGTCAATGCTTTGAGTAGCTCGGGGAACCGGTTGCTTGTGGTTCTGGAGGATGCTGAGGAGAAGGGCTCATATTCGACGTTGTGGGGAGATTTAGAAGGTATGGCGCTGTGGAAATTTGGTTCAATTGGGACTGTTGCTAATTGCGTTTCCTGACAGGTCGAGGGTATAACCTCATCTTCGAATCACCCAAGAATGAGCAGCTTTCTTTGTTCGAGCTTGGAGACAGAGCTTATGACCATATCCTTCTTCTCCCTCCTAAATCAAAAGGTGCGCCAATAGACTTGCTAGCTATCTAACGCGTTATGGGGATGGCAATTGATCTTGTGATATAGGCTTTGGACCTTCCCTAAGCCCCAAGAACCTCGTCGACTTTATGAACAGCGACGGCAACGTCCTCCTTGCCCTTTCCGGAAAGTCTACAACGCCCAGCGCCATCAGCTCTCTCCTCCTGGAGTTCGATCTCCACCTATCCACTGACCGTTCCTCCGTCGTGGTTGATCACTTCAATTACGATACCCTTTCTGCCTCGGACAAACACGATGTTCTCCTTCTCCCGCGCCCCGGCAGCCTTCGGCCAGACACCAAGAATTTCTTCGGCGGCGAGGGTGTGTTGGCTTTCCCAAGCGCCAACCCTCACACTCTCGGCGACAATTCGCTGCTCGCGCCTATTCTGCGGGCCCCAACGACCGCATACAGCTACAACCCAAAGGAAGACTCCAATTCGGTCGAGGAGGTCTTTGCTACTGGCTCGCAGTTGGCCCTTGTCTCGGCCATGCAAGCTAGGAACTCTGCCCGCTTTACTCTTCTTGGTTCCGTGGAGAGTCTCCAGGATAAGTGGTTCTCCGCTACCGTCAAGGCGCCAGGTGGTAACCAGGCCGAGACCGCAAACCGAGACTTCGCTAAGCAATTGACCGCGTGGACATTCAAGGAGACCGGCGTTCTCAAAGTTGGAAAGATTGAACATCATCTAGCCAAGGACGATATCACCGTCGAGGACCTGAACCCCAGTATCTACCGGATCAAGAACGAAACCGTACGTCCCCCATTCCCCCTCACGCCCTAACACACACTAACTTCCCTACCCAGGTCTTCTCCATCGAAGTCTCCGAATACAACTACGACCGCTTCATCCCCTTCACCGTCCCCACCAACGATGCCCTCCAGCTCGAATTCACCATGCTCTCCCCCTTCCACCGCCTAACCCTCCACCCCACCGCCACAACCGCAAACAGCACAATCTACAACACCGCGTTCACCGTCCCCGACCAACACGGCATCTTCTCATTCCGCGTAAACTACAAGCGCCCCTTCCTCACCTACCTCGAAGAGAAGCACGAGGTCACGGTCCGCCACTACGCCCACAACGAGTACCCGCGCAGCTGGAAGATTAGCGGCGGATGGGTCTGGATTGCAGGCCTTTGGTCTGTTGTTGGGGGGTTTTTGGCGTTTGTCTTTGTTTGGCTTTATTCGGTGCCGGCTTCTTCTGTTGCCAAGGGGAAGAGTAAGAAAATGCAGTAGTCGCAGTATATCTAATTTATTTAGGTAGGAAAGGACGAGGAGGGTTATGTATTACACTGAATGATATTTTTGTATGAACAGGACAGAACAGACTATCTGTTGTTTTGACTGCATCTTGCGTTAGATTAGATTTCGCTATAAAATTGCGAAGCGATCACTCAATCAGTGTATGCGACAGAAAATTTTCAAGCCTCATGCATAGTATAATCGTAAAAGTAAACAGAGATATATACATAGAATAGAATACAGTACAGTGATATTCGCAAGAGAAAAAAAAACTCCAACCTATGCCACAGGGGGAAGAAAAGAAAACAAAACACATGCAAACTCCACCTGTACTCGGTATAAAATGCCCTAGAAGAAACCAATAGTCACGGTTGTTACAATGCCCCATCCCCCCTCCCCTCTCCTCATATAACCACCGTCGAGCCTCTTTTTCTTTTCAGAGACCGCGTGTCTTCTCAGGATCCATCTGCACCTCATCACCGCTGATTTCCTTGACAGACTCAAATGCCGGTTTACCCGCATACAACTGCTGCGATGAGCCGGATTTGCCGTTCACCTCTTTGGACATTTGGAGGGGTGCATTTCCGCGGAATCGTTTGCGCATGTCGATTAGGCCACGTCTGAGCGATTATTTATGGGTTAGTATATGGTGATGAGCTTGGCCCATCTCGAGGAATGGGTAGCGGGAGGGAGAGAACTAACTTGCACTCGCCGAAGCCTTTCCGTAACTGCTGGCATTTGACGGGTAATCCATCGACAAGAGGCTCGCTGAGACATTCCCGCGGTGTGTGACGCTGGACCATGATGCAGTCGGATTGTTGGAGGCATTGGGCTAGAGCATCGCCTGTTTGATCTCAGCGTTAGGAGGCTGCTTGATTTGATTGCGGAGATAGAATTCACGGCGACCTACGAAGAGCGTTGCAAGAATTTGGCATCTTGAATGCAAACAGCCAATGCCGTGAGGGGACTCGGGAATCGTGATTCTGAGTGAGTGGTCAGATACTGAGTGAACCGACACCTTAAGATGCGGCCTGACTCCGCGGGCAAAAATGGATCGCACTATCCCCGGATTAGATAAGCGCCATCACATGAAAATGGCGGCTTTAGCCTTTCATGACGTTGCGGTTATCTCCTCCGCCATTTGGGCAGAGGAGACTATTCCTCACGATCAATTGCACATTATGCACTTTCGTCCCCGCTACGATTTTTGGGGACTAGCTGCCTCTTGATCGATACTTCCTCATTATGGCCCGTGTACCGGTCATTGGGCGACTTTTCTGGTTCGAATACCTTGCTCTATTTGGATCGTTGATTTTGGTGCTGTTGGAATGGGTCATTCATATCATTACATTCTGTCTCCGTAAGTACCAGCATGCAGACTCTTTGTCTCGGATAAAGCTCTGACCATAGGCAGCCCAGCCAATCATCAATTTCTGCTACAAACGGTCCAAAACCATTTTCAACCTATTCATAACCCCTGAGAGGCCGGAAAACCAGGGGAAAGAGAAGCGGATTGCGGCTGCAGTTGGTCAGGCCTCGGATTTCACCGAAATCTGTTCCATATTCGGGTACGAGGCAGAGGAGCATATCGTTCAGACTCGAGATGGGTATTTGCTTGGTCTCCATCGGTTGCCCAATCGCAAGGGCGAGGAGAGCCAGACTGTCAACCAGGGAGAGGCAAGCGTCAAGAAGAAGGTCGTTTATCTCCACCATGGCTTGATGATGTGCAGTGAGGTCTGGGTCTGCTTGACCGAGGAGGAGCGCTGCCTTCCGTTCCAGCTAGTGGAACGAGGGTACGACGTCTGGTTGGGGAATAACAGAGGGAACAAGTACTCTAAAAAGTCCACCAGGCACTCCCCGCTGTCCAATGAGTTTTGGGATTTCTCCATCGACCAATTTGCATTCCACGATATTCCAGACAGTATCAATTACATCCTCGAGTTGACAGAGCAGCCCTCCCTGTCATATATCGGCTTCTCACAGGGAACGGCTCAAGCTTTCGCCACGCTTTCCATCCACCCGCAGTTGAATCAGAAGATCGACGTATTTGTGGCGCTTGCACCTGCAATGGCGCCTGCGCGTATATCAAACCCGGTCGTGGATTCCCTTATGAAGGCATCGCCGAATTTCCTGTTCCTGCTCTTCGGTCGACGTAGCATCCTCAGCTCAACCACGATGTGGCAGACGATCCTTTACCCTCCGATATTCATGCGGATCATCGATACGTCGCTTTCCCTCCTCTTTAACTGGAAATGCAAAAACATCAGCCGTGGCCAGAAGCTAGCTGGTTATCTCCATTTGTTTTCCTTCACCAGCACCAAGTCGGTGGTGCATTGGTTCCAGATAATCCGCAACAAGAACTTTCAGTTCTATGATGACGAAATTTATGCACCATTCACTATCGTGGCGAGCGAGCGATTCTACAAGCCCGTCAAGTATCCGACAAGAAACATCAAAACGCCCATTGTCCTGCTGTACGGAGGAAGTGATAGTCTTGTCGATATTAATGTGATGCAGAAAGAGCTTCCGCGTGGGACAATAGCCAAGATCATTCCCAAATACGAGCACTTGGATTTTCTATGGGCTAGCGACGTGCCGGAGCTGGTCTTTGGCCATGTGTTCGAGGCTTTGGATCGTTATAGCTCCACCAAAGGGATTCAGGATGGGAAGATGAATGGCCTGGTCAATGGTACCGAGAGACGTGTAGCGGCCTGACCCTCAAACCGCAGATGCAAGGAGTAATCAATGTTTTTGAGTGATAACAGCGGGGCGAGAATGATGCTCGCTTGGCTTTTCAATATCATATTTCTGTTGTTTGGTTGCATGAGGCAGAGATCTGGAATCTCACTTGTACAACGCATTGTGCTTGGAGCCTAAGGCGGCGCTCCATATAATTTGAGTCTTAGGCAATCAAGATTTCTTACCCAGAGAAGCATCACCATCGTCAGGCTAGGAGACCCGTAGATGATATGTCAGGAATGAGTGACGAAACGTTATTGACCCACACCCTCCCCTCTTATCTTGCGAGGTATGTCTTCTAGTAGATGTACCAACTCCAAATGTGATGAGTGAAGGACAATCGAGTCGGAACGGTCCGTGTGGGGTCCTGAAGATGATGCCCAAGTATGCCGAGATGGACCAGGGGGTTCCTGGCGAATGGTGATAGGTGATGTTAGCGACTGTGATGAGGAAACCATGGAAGGATGGGTGGCTGCACCTGGGGTCGGATCCTTCCCAATGGGTCCAGGAGGTTTCCCTCTTCGATGAGGCTTCCGATTGCTTTCTCCGGAGTATACGGAAATAACAGTCCTTGTTTGGGTCAATAATAGTTCTATAGTGAGTATTATTATTTAATGTTTTAAGATTCCATGATGGATGCATTCATTTCCAACCCTCCTCATCCTCATCTACTTCCATTTTTCTATCTTTATCCTTTCTCAACCTTCTCATACCCTCAAGTTCTCCTACTAGTATATCATCTTGGAGTCCTCGGTTCAAGATAAAGTTTCGGTTCCGAAAACAGTCCAATTCGATACTTCACCGCCATCCAGAGTTCCTTCGTACTCTCGTTTGACGGAAGCTCCTGAAGAAAAAGAAAAAAAAAAGAATTTAGAGACGCGGAGAGCAGAAGAAAAAGCAAATACCCATCTTCGGATATTGCATCATTATCGTCAGTCCAGCATGATCCTTCAAGCTTCATGCAATTCTCTTCGAATTTTTAAACCCTTTTCTCTGCCCTCCCCACAACTTTGAACTCACTGTGCCAGTGTGCTTCCTGCGACTATCAAACTAACTGGAGTCGGCCTGGCCGTGCCTTACTAGTCTTGCCCCCACCGGCACTCAGTCAGGTCTCGCTCTCTTCATCGAACCGCTGTACCATTTGTTCGTTCGTTCGTTCGCTCCGCTGCATTTCCTTCTCGAACCTCTCACACGCACACTCTCGCTTCCCTCCGAGCTCTTCTTTTTACTCCCCTCGCTTCTTCTCCCGCTTTAAGCGCCCCCTTTCTTCTAAGAACCCCCAATTGGTCCGCAAGCGATTGGTATCGAGACCGATGTAACGGATCGCGTGTTGTTATCCTTGCTCTCCAAGCTCACCCCCGCTCCTTTACCCCCGAGGGACTTAGTCCGCAATCCGCCAGGAGATCTGTCCATTGCTCGAGCATTGCGCATTGCATCGGACTAGCAAAACCACCTCTTCATCAGCTTACAAAGGGAATTGCCGGGTCTTGACTTGCTGCGGAATCAACATACCTCAAGCAAACCCTGACGCGCTCCGTCGACGATATTGCTCGTCATACTTCCTGCCATTGAGGGACCCAATTCCATTCGAGATACCCGGTTCTAGTCGCTGGTGTCACAAGTGCCTGTCTCAATGCGGCCACAGTGAGTTTAGCCCCGAAGTTTGGTTCGGGTCGCATAATGGTGCATGGTGGATGCTAATGATGGCTTTGTGTCACCGGCAGACGAGAATACCATATTGTCGTGTTAGGTGCTGGTAGGCTGTCCTCTCTGCTCTAGAATGTCTCCAAGGCCTAGCACTGATTCTGTTTTCCTGTGCCATAGGAGGAGTGGGTAAAAGTTGTCTTACTGGTATGGAACCCCGAACACTCACACTATGCTTCGTACCCCGCCTCAGGGGTAGATGCACTCACCGAGTTCTCTATGGCTTACACATGGTAGCGCAATTTGTGCAAAATGTTTGGATTGAAAGTTATGATCCGACGATTGAAGATTCCTACCGTAAACACATCGAGGTAGACGTAAGTCTAATATATCCTTCCGTTGTTATTTGTGGATTGCTGATCTCTCCTAGGGCCGACAATGTATACTAGAAATGTATGTTGGGCGACCTGGTACACGCGGAGACTTCGAAAATGCGGTTATGGCTGACCTCTAATGTCAACAGTCTAGACACGGCAGGGACAGAACAATTCAGTAAGTTCAGCATTCTCTTAGCGTGGGCTTTCCTTTTCCATTAACATCTTCTCTAGCGGCCATGAGGTAACGATGCACCCTATCTCGAGTTGCTGAAGGATATCAGCGAATGATCATGAATTTGTTGAAAGTTCAAGAACTAACCTCTCATCTCCCTTCAGAGAGCTGTATATGAAACAAGGCCAGGGCTTCTTGCTGGTATTCTCTATTACGAGCATGTCATCACTGAATGAGCTTTCTGAATTACGGGAACAAATCATTCGTATCAAAGATGACGAGAACGTCCCCATTGTCATTGTTGGGAACAAGTCGGACTTGGAAGAGGACCGCGCGGTGCCTCGTGCTCGTGCATTTTCTCTTTCCCAAAGCTGGGGCAATGCTCCATATTATGAGACTTCCGCTCGTCGTCGAGCCAACGTCAATGAGGTCTTCATCGACCTCTGCCGGCAGATCATTCGAAAGGATGCGCAGGGCTCAAAAGGAGATTATGACGCTGCACCGCGCAAGCGTGAAGGCCAAAGCCGACAGGACAGAAAGCGAGACAGGCGACGACAGCCCAAACGCAAGGGACCTTGCGTGATTCTATAAAGACTCGAATATCTACTAGGCATGACTTCTCCGCCGCTCTTCCCTCGGGTTATACCACCATCAGACATGGCCATCCCTCCAGCTTTACTCATGATTCCCAACGACTTCACATATCGACATCTGCAATAAAATATGATACCAACCTCAACTTTCTATGTGTTTCGTCATACGCTGTCAACGTCTTTCCACGATAGATCTCTGTTCATTATACTTTTCTATTTTTGTCTATCTGTCATTGGTACACTAGGAATGGAAAAAGCTTATCGTTCACTTACCCATCCACTAATCCCTAAAGCTAAGGTAGAAGTCGATCAGTACGCCTGGCTTGTGATGCTACCGGCAAAGTAGGGCTAGCTTCAGCTGAATTGTCCAAAACCACAGGTTTGCCCCGGCCCTTTGATCATGACGGTGTATCTTACTTCTTCTGACGCGTCCAGGACATAAACTCTTTCTGCAACGGCCTTGGGCCCGGAGTCTATGGATATGGAGTGTACATCCGAACGACGGCGACTTCATTGACTTTGCCAGTGACCTAATAAAATGTGAATGCTGTTGAGACGGAACTGTTTGCACCTTCCAGTGGCGACGTTTAATACGTCTTGGATGTGTTGTCTATGGACAGGAATTGTTCGGAATATACAAACCTTCACAGTGACTCAGTGAAAACGTCGCCCCTCTGATACTATCTATAGTCTGGAATTATATACACTTTCCCAGTACCTTCGGTGACTCACTAGAAGGCTATAAATGCTTGCTCGACCCTCCAGAATAATCCATTCTTACTTCATCTTTACAACTATCTTCCTCTATTGGCATCTGCTATCAAAAATACTTTTGCTATCTATTATAACAACGACAACTCGACAACACAACAACCTCATCTTCAAAGCAACCATATTGACACATACATATCGTTGCTCGACGATAACAATCACAATGATGTTCCGCCACCTTATTGTGACCTCTCTCCTCATCCTCGCTGTCTCCGGCAAAGCGGTGCAGCCTGCCTCCTTCGCCGCCGCCAACACAATCGACGTGACGGCACTCCTCTCCGCCTCTGAGAGGGTTAAGTCTATACCGGATCTCGCCACATATCCGGTCAACATCAAAGAAAAAGCGCCACTATCGACAATATACAACGACTGGGCGTCGTTCCAAGATGGAGCGGCCCTAGTCTGGAAAGCCGACATGGACACCGACTGTGACGGCATCAACTACAAATGTGAGGGCAACCTCGATGGGCAGCCCTTAACCAACTGGGGCGCCCTGTCCGCCTTCGAGGTGCCCTTCATTGTCATCCCCGACAAGTTCCTCCAGGCCAACCCGACGGCCATCCCCGGCAACAACGTCGCAGCGGTAATCTGGTAAATCCTTGTCATGTCATATCATATCAACATATCATACTAACAGAGAGGCAGCGACAAGAAAACGTACTACGCCATCCTTGGCGACTCAAACTTCAACACACCACAGGTTACGGGCGAGGCATCGTGGCTCCTTGCAAATGCCTGTTTCCCTGATGCAAAAATCAACGGAAACAGAGGCCACGACAGCCCCGACGTGACCTACATCCTCTTCACCGGTGAAGGGGCGGTTCTCCCACCAGCCGCCCTCAATGACAAATACATCACCGACTTCGACAAACTCCGGGCGATGGGTGATCACCTGTCCACCGCCCTCCTCAAGAACCTGGGTGTTCCTCCACTCAGCCCAGGTTCATCAACCCACGACAACGACAACGACAACGGACAGGGTGCTGGCGACCACCCTGTCCACGACACCGGGTCCGACTTCGACTCGGGTGCTTTGGTGCGGCTTGCACCGAAGTACATGGCACTTTTGGTGGCTGTGGTAGCTTTTGTTGTGACTTGACCTGATTTATATGAGTCTTGTCAAAGAATTTTTGGTGTTTTTGGTGTTTTTTGATGTTCTGTGGAAACTTGTTCTACATGTTGTTTCCCTTTTTTCTTTTTGTCTTTGTCTTCTATATTTCATTTACATGTATGGGGACGACCAGGTGTAGCCTTGCTCAGGCTGGAAGTCCTTTTCCCCTTACAAATATCCTGTATCACAGTTGATGTAGGGGTTTTTACTGGCTCCGTTTCTGGCAAGTGCAGGGTTGTTTTTCTTTCTGTCTATCTATCCATTGTGACAAATTTTTTTTCACATGGCGTTTAGTTTAGTATATCTACATTGTGGAAATACCACATTGTGGGAGGGTGGGTGGGGTTGATGTATTTTAACTTATTTTGAAGGTCATCAATGGCCATCTGTTGTTGGATGAAAATCAATCTAACAGCTTTATGTTTTGACTTGGAATTGATCTTAATCCTGAGGTGTATGGCGAGACTTTCCTTGTAGAATATATCTATCCCTCATGTATACGGTAATAACTACTTAACAACGGAAACTGGACTTCAGTAAAATGACTGTGTCTTGCGCATTTCAGATACTTCGAAGCCATCCATACCTCACCGGCCATCTGAGAACGTCTTTAACCCTCTTGCCTTCTAGAGTAGAGGTAGAGGAAACACCGAGAAAACAAATCCCATAGCAGAATCCATCTATCTTCCATCATATCATACTGTATATATATTCCGTACCACCCAAGTCGCAAAGCAATATCATAGTAGTACATACCTATCTAAGTAATCCATTCTACGCACCCCCAAAGCGACATACCTGCCTACCTGCCTACCTATCTACCTATCTACCTATACGAAGGAAATACCTACCCCCAAATCCAACTCCAACCCCCCCAGACCCGAATAATTTTACAAAAATGGATGGGCACACCCTTCCCCCAACTCCTCTCGGACTTTCACCTCCGAGAAACACAAACCTCCTCGCCACGCAGATATGAGTCACAGTAGGCTATGTATCTTTGAGCTCAACTAACTTCCATCATTTACGACATGACGTGATAAAGCATAGCATTGCATTACCTCATCGACATCCGGGATGTGCTATTTAGCGAGCGCTTAAGAGGAAGCTGGAATTGTTGGGTGGTTGGGAATATCCTATTCGAAAGGTAGTATTTACTAGCAGGTAGAAGTGTCAACCACTCGAGGGCTGGGAAGGATAGGGTCATTGTCTTTCAGGTCGAGTCTATGGCTGCGTGGAGTTTGGTTGCGGAGAAGGGAGAGGGAGATTCCGGGGTGACGTACCTGCAGGTACGATTTGAATCCTTTGATTGCAAAGCTTGAGGCTTGATACTTCGAGGGGTGGCAAGATTGTACGTACTACTACTCAGCAGTTCCGGGGACGTTATGTTGGCCACTAAAGTCTAATGACCCTCGACTGGGTAGGGATTGTATAGTCAGAACAAAGCTTAGCTCTTGGTTATTTCTACTAGATATCAATTAGAACACACTCTACGTAGCTAGCCACGTAACTCCTAGAACAAACATAGAACATGAAAAGGTAAATCTACATCCTAAAAACACCGAACCTTGTCTTAACATCCCTTTCGACCTTACCACCCAACGCAGCAGCTAAGCTCAAGCCCAAGACGCGCCTTGTATGGGCCGGTGGAATAATGCCGTCATCCCATAATCGCGCAGAGGAGAAAGTTGCCTCGGATTCGCGGTCGATACGGGCTTTTAGCTCTGGGTCTGCCGTTCGGCCGACGGCTTCCATGACGGATGAGAGTTGTTCGGAGCCCATGACGCCGATTTTGGCATTGGGCCACATGAAAAGGAGGCGGGGGGAGTAGGCACGGCCACTGTAGGTGTTTTTTGTTTAGTTATGTACGTTATTATTGGGGGAGATGGGGGAAGAGGTACGTACCACATGCCATAATTTCCTGCACCAGCACTAGATCCGAATACAACGGTAAACTTAGGCACATCAGCACAAGCAACAGCTGTAACGAGCTTTGCACCGTTCTTTGCGATCCCGCCCTTCTCTGCGTCCGCCCCAACCATGAAGCCGGAGATATTCTGGAGGAAGACGAGGGGGATGTTACGTTGGGCGCAGAGTTCAATAAAGTGTGCACCCTTGAGGGAGGACTCGGAGAAGAGGATGCCGTTGTTGGCAACGATGCCAACTTGGTGTCCGTGGATGCGAGCAAAGCCGGTGACGAGAGTGGTGCCGTAGTCCCGTTTGAACTCGGCAAATTCACTGCCGTCGACGATGCGGGCGATGACCTCGTGGACGGGAATTTGGCGGCGAAGGTTGGTCCCTACGATGCCGTTGAGCTCGGCAGGGTCATAGAGGGGCTCTTTTATTGTAGTTTCCTTGTTGTCTGTTAAGGAGAGGCTCTTGGCGGTGGTGGTTGTCGGGTAGTTGAGGTTGGAGATGGAGCGGCGTGCGAGGACTATGGCGTGGGCGTCATCGACAGCTAGATAATCAGTTACACCGGAGATTGTGCTGTGGAGTTGTCCTCCTCCTAAATCTTCTGCTGAGACCTCCTCGCCGGTGGCGGCTTTGACGAGGGGAGGACCAGCCAGGAAGATGGTGCCTTGGTTTTCGACGATGATGCTCTCGTCACTCATAGCTGGGACGTAGGCGCCTCCCGCAGTGCAGGGTCCCATGACGACAGAGATTTGAGGGATACCCTGGGAGCTCATCCGAGCTTGGTTGAAGAAGATGCGGCCGAAATGCTCCTTGTCCGGGAAGACATCAGCTTGGTGTGGAAGATTTGCACCACCAGAGTCTACCAAGTAGATACATGGCAACTTGTTCTCCTGGGCAATTGCTTGTGCGCGAAGGTGCTTCTTCACTGTTATGGGGTAGTAAGTCCCGCCTTTAACGGTGCTGTCGTTTGCTACAATAATGCAGGCCACCCCTTCGACTTTCCCGATTCCTGTAATAATACCGGCCGCCGGGACATCCTCCCCTGGATAAACTTCGTGTGCCGCCAGCTGGGAGAGCTCCAGGAAGGATGTGCCAGGGTCGATGAGGGCTGTGACGCGGTCCCGGGGAAGCATCTTCCCACGGGCGATATGTTTATCTTTGGCTTTTTGAGGACCGCCTTGTGCGATAGTTTCATGGAGACCATTCATGCGGTCCAGTACTTCCTGCATTTGCTGCGCATTCTCTTTGAAATCCGGCGAAGTTGTATCGACCGCTGTGGGGAGAGCGGAGATGGCGGAGGCGTGATGCGGGTGGGTATAGCTAGCGATTGTGCGAGAAGACGAGATAGATGCTCCTCCTAAGACGCCGTGGGACTGCCGCGAGGATTGGACGACGAGTCGTCTAGGAGCCAATCTAGCGGCGTTAGCTATAGAGGAGTTCCAACTCCTACGGAGGAGTGGAGCTGGAACACGCATTGCGGGGTATAAGTAAGAGACAAGGGGCGAATTAGTCGGCTAGACCATGACCTTTGATAGAATATCAAGCGATATATAAATGAGCCCAGAGATGTCAAGTCAGTAGAGGGAGATATATGGGAACTTGGAAGAGGTTCTGTGGTGGTGAAGCGGTCGGTTTGCGTAGGTGAAGACGATCAAGGGAAAATGCGGAGAAGCGACTCTTGCCGGCTTTAACCGCGGGACTTCCCCGACTTCTTCTGCTCCTCTGCTCTCTATCTCTAAGGCTCTTAATTTCTCGAAAACTGCGCTTGTTGACTTCAGTACTTTACGTTCATGAATCCTCGATTGACCATGGCTACGACACGCCTACCCTTTTTCCTCCGCTCCCTTCCCTTTAGAACCCCTACGAGGTTCTCCAAACCCCTCATTCCCGCGGTACGAACATACGCAACAAAGCATCCCAAGGGCTTTGCTCCTCCTTCTGAAGACGACCTGCTGGAACTTAGAGAAAGTGTTCAAGAATTTACCAGTAAGCCCATCTAACCCAGGCCACACTGGATTAATATGACGCCTCCGGTTCTGACTTGACTCCTTTCTGCAACAGGGCGGGAGATCTCCGAAGAAGTCGCCGCACGGACAGACGCCCAAAATGAGTTCCCCGGAGATATGTGGAAGAAACTTGGAGATGCTGGGTAACAATCCGTTGAAGAATTCAACAATCACTGTCTAATGGCGTCACTAGGTTCCTAGGAGTTACCGCCAACGAAGAATACGGAGGTCTTGGAATGGGCTACCAAGCCCACTGTATAGTGATGGAGGAGATTAGCCGTGCTTCAGGTACGATACATAATCCTGAACTTAAACATGACGTTCTCTAATAACCTATCTCTCTACTCTAGGTAGCATCGGTCTATCGTACGCAGCACACTCCCAGCTGTGCGTCAACCAACTCTCCTTAAACGGCACTCCAGAGCAAAAAGAACGATTCCTACCTGGTCTTCTCTCCGGCGAGAAGGTCGGTGCGTTGGCTATGTCAGAGCACTCAGCCGGTTCCGACGTGGTCAGCATGAAGACCACCGCCAAAGAAGTCGACGGCGGGTGGGTGTTGAACGGTACAAAGATGTGGATCACGAATGTTAGTCCTATCTTCTCCATGTTGTTTTCGATGAGAAATGCGGCTAACACGCTTCCAGGGCCCTGACGCGGATTATATCGTTGTCTACGCTAAGACAGAGCCCGAGAGAGGCTCCAAGGGTATCACCGCATTCATCGTAGAAAAGACATCCAAGGGCTTTTCCTGCGCCCGCAAACTCGATAAGCTAGGAATGCGCGGATCAAATACCGGAGAGCTCATCTTTGAGGATGTCTTCGTCCCGAGAGAGAATCTCCTAGGCGAACTCAACCGCGGCGTCAAGGTCCTAATGGAGGGCCTCGATCTAGAGCGTCTCGTCCTCAGTGCTGGCCCGCTAGGGTAAGTTACAACCGCAACCCCCCCCTTTTCCTTGCTCGCATATATAGGTAGAAGCATTCCAGCCCTAACTTTTTCTTCTGCGCAGAATCATGCAAGCGGCCCTCGACCTGGTCCTCCCATTCACCCACATCCGCAAGCAATTCGGAACCCCGATTGCTCACAACCAGTTAATCCAGGGTAAATTAGCAGATATGCATACCAAACTTGCAGCCTCACGTGCCTATACCTATGCCACAGCTCGTCACGTCGATAGCTTTGCCTCCCTAGGGTCGGCAGCAATCCGCACCCAAGACTGTGCGGGGGCAATTCTATACGCCGCTGAGAGAGCTACCGAATGTTCCCTAGACGCGATCCAATTGATGGGCGGAAGTGGGTATATCAATGAGATCCCGGCGGGGAGGTTACTTCGGGACGCGAAATTATATGAGATCGGTGCTGGGACGAGTGAGATTAGACGCATGGTTATTGGGCGTGCGTTTAACAAGGAATACGCTCAATAATTGAGAAGGCTTGTCATTAATGAAATTCATTCAAGTCGTACTGTAACATTGAGTACACTTAAGTGTCTAAGAATACATAAGAATAACGTGTCGCCCAAGGGGCCGAAGGGAACTGATCATTCAGGCCTTGGCTACTTCATGTGCCTCGCTGACCTCCGAACAGGCGGGGGGGTTGTAGGTTGAGATTTATTCGATGGCGCTGCTCGCTTCGACTTATGCTGCGTACTGGTGCCCGTAATGTTCTCATCTGATGAAACTGGCGCCTTGCGTTTCCGACTTCTCCGGGCCGGAGCGGTGGTCGTGGCGGTGGTTGACACTTCAGCCGTCTTGTCAGCGGAAGCACCTGTAGCAGTTTCTTGGGTTGCAGGTATCTGGCCCTCTTTGGTCGATTCCAGAGGATGCTTTGCATCATCCTCAATATTATTTTTGACCTCGCCACTCGTCGGGTGAACACGCAACTCCGAGGGCGAATTCACAATCACCTGCGCATGAATCGGAGTCAGGTACGAGGGCTTTGCTCTCTCCGTAACCGAAGCAACCACCTCATCTTCACCGATATCTTCTAACAACGACGGAGGCTCGAGACCTAGTTCACTTTCTCCGTCTAAAACATTACACGATGGCTTTAGGTCCGTCTTTTGAGCGCGCAGCCGAGCAATCGCAGGTTTCGCATTTCGGAAAACCTCCCTCCAGTTCTTCAGCAGGGCCACCTTCTCGCACTCGCCCGGCGTATAGATCTCAACGAGATCCGTCTCATTTGCGGGTTGTCTCCATGCAATGCCCTGAAATGATTGCATGTTCGTTGCGGGATCATCCACTAGTTTCCTCCTTTTCGTCGACGGGGAGTCAATATCTGCAGTCTCTTTAATCGACAATGCACCCATGGCTCGTAGTCGGCGGACAACGGTTGGATCTTCGTCATAGTAGTCGTCGGATAACTCTTCCCAGTCGCTGAAGAATTCTGCCGTTTCGAGGGTGGGGTCTTCGAGGAACGTAGCCTCGTATGTCGTGGTTTCGGCTAGTTCGTCCTATGCCATCGTGTTAGTTCAAGGGGCATTAGGGTGTTCGTTCAAAGGACACAGTGACCGCCAGGCTCGAACGAGGTATTGAAACCACCCGGGGAATAGTAGTCGAGTGCAAGCATACAGCAACGGTTGGTTCGGATTCTTCGACCCAAAAAATTCCGTCATCGTCAAACTCATCGAAGAATTCTTCGTCATCAGAGGACATATTTCAAATGCGACTAAAGGTACACTGAAGAACAAACGGACGAACGTGTGGGTCCGCAAGCAGGCAGTCAAAGAAAAGAGAGACAGTGACTCCCGAGGTCTCAAGTGAGACCTGCAATCACTTGAGGATTAGACTAGGGCAAATTGAAGAATCAAAGAGAGTGAGAGTCCGGGATGGGTAATGAGGTCAGAGCTAAGGACTTGTCCTGTCTTGCCAAGTGAAGAAAAAGTGCAACCGCGAGGGAGTCACGTGGCTGCCGCCTTCCCCGCATCGCTTTGCGTCGGCTCAAGGCCTGAGGCCTCATACAAGAAGCGGAGTAGTACTTATGAGAGATCTTGACCATTAACTTCAAATATCTTCAGGCTCCTTGATTACTTCACGAACATGCCAGTCTCTGATATTGTCTAGTACAAATTTGTGGCATTGAGTCGAATTCCTGTGCCCCTCTACATATAATGCCGCTCTCATCCCTTCTCCGCACTTCCTCCCGCCTAGGGCCAACGGTTATTGCTCGTTCACGGCGACCTGCCTCAACGGTTGTCTCTAGTTCTTCCAGCCCGCCTCGCTCATTAGACTCTATCCTGATTGCTAACAGAGGAGAGATTGCCTTGTATGTTCGGGTTCATACGTCTCTTATCTTTACTAACCGTGGATAGACGAGTTGGCCGGACCGCCGCCCAGCACGGAATCCGAGTAACGACGCTGTATACCGACCCTGACAGCCGAGCACAGCACGCATTAAGCTCACCTTTTGCATTCAACCTGGGCTCTGTGTCCGCGTACCTTGATGGAGACCGTATTATAGAGATTGCAAAGGCACAGGGGTGCCAAGGGATACACCCAGGTTATGGATTCGTAAGCATAGTTCCACGATTTGTCGATTGACGTTAACGATGCTTTATGATAGCTCAGCGAGAATTCGGATTTTGCGCGGAAATGCACAGAGGCTGGGTTGGTCTTCATCGGTCCGCCATGGAAAGCTATTGAGGATATGGGAGATAAAAGGTAGACGGCCTGCATATGCGGTTTACTTAAATAGTGAGCTAACAACGTGGCTTTTACAGTCAATCTAAAATAATAATGACGGCTGCAGGAGTACCTTGCGTCCCTGGCTATCATGGCGAGAACCAAGACCCCAATTTCCTCGAAACCGAGGCAGACAAAATCAAATACCCCGTGCTCATTAAAGCGATCAAAGGAGGCGGTGGCAAGGGGATGAGGATAACCCGGTCGAAGGAGGAGTTCCAAGCACAGCTCCAGTCCGCGAAGTCGGAAGCCATGAACTCCTTTGGGGATGACCATGTCTTGGTGGAGAAATACATCACTACGCCACGGCATATCGAAGTTCAAGTCTTCGCTGATAAGCACGGAAATAGTGTAGCGTTAGGAGAGCGAGATTGCAGCATCCAGCGTCGGCACCAGAAAATCCTAGAAGAGTCACCGGCCCCTCATTTACCTGACGCAACGAGAAAAGATATCTGGGCAAAGGCCCGATCGGCTGCCTTGGCCGTCGGTTATGAGGGCGCTGGCACAGTCGAGTTCATCTTTGACAATGACACTGGCGAGTTCTTCTTCATGGAGATGAACACTCGGCTCCAGGTGGAACATCCAGTGACCGAAATGGTTACCGGTCAAGACCTTGTACACTGGCAGTTGAAGGTTGCAGAAGGTGCCAAGCTCCCACTAACCCAGGAGGAGGTTGAAGCACATATCGCCAGTCGAGGGCATGCGATAGAGGCTAGAATCTATGCCGAGAACCCTGCCCAGGGCTTCATTCCAGACTCCGGTACGCTTCTCCATGTGCGCACTCCTGCGGCCAGTGAGGATGTCCGAATAGACGCAGGATTCGTACAAGGAGATGAGGTCTCGGCGCATTATGACCCTATGATTGCGAAGTTGATTGTTAGAGGTAGCAACCGACAAGAAGCCATCCGCAAGCTGGCTACAGCGCTGGAAGAGTACGAAGTGGCCGGACCGGTTACGAATATCGAGTTCCTGAAAACCATTTGTAAAAGTTCCGACTTCGTATCTGGGGAGGTCGAAACAGGATACATTGAGAAACATCGCGACGATCTCTTCACCAGGGAAGATATTAAGCCAGAAGTGCTGGCACAGGTGGCATTGGCTTGCCTGCATGATGACTCCGAACTTGTGACACGAACGTCAGCCAATTTCGAAGGCTCTGTTGTTGGCTTTGGCTCAGGTTATCAAGAACGACACATGACGTTCACAGACTTATCCTCAACAACGAGCGGTACCAAGAACTTCAACGTCAAGGTGCAGCAAACTGGTGAAAATGAGTTCAAGGTGAAGGTCGGCGAGCATGTCTTCGAGCAGGTGACTAGCCACTCCAATGCAGAGTCCCGCCTCGTCACATCATTTTTCCCCCACACCCGCCTCGATACCACCGTGATCCGCGACGGCGACTCGATCGTCACATTTCAACGCGGCATGCAATATCGCTTAGCGATACCACGGGCAACGTGGATGGAAAAGGCCCTCGGTATGAAAGACATCACAAATAGCGTTCTGGCACCAATGCCATGCAAAGTACTCCGCGTGGAAGTCCAAGCAGGCGACGTGGTAGAAAAGGACCAGCCCCTAGTGGTGATTGAGAGTATGAAAATGGAGACGGTCATCCGCAGCCCTCAGAAGGGAAAAATTGCAAAAGTCGTCCATCAAAAAGGAGTAGGTCACGCGGTTCCTCCCCCCTGCACAATAAATACTGCCCTTTGCTATTTCAAATTTATTATCCCTTTTCCTGCTGGGTCGGAGTAGCGGCTTGGGATTTTCGGCAACCGCCAGGGCCCAGCTCGCTGAAGGGCCTGGCCGAGTCTGTTGGTTCGTGCACGGACCAGACACTAAGCTTTCATCTTCTCCACTCCTTCATCTCTAACAAAAGTCCCAAATCTAAGCTAACCTCTTGTACGTTGCAGGACCAATGTAAGAGTGGCACACCTCTTGTCGAGTTTGCAGGTGAAGGCGAGGAGGCATGAACTAGAGTTGAACGGACGGTATTCGGCGGAAATTATGAGATTCAGTAACAGACGGTTTACTTTGTGATCTACGGAGTAGGCCAATTATTAGTAGAGCAATGAGAGTATCATGTTCTATAGCTCACCTTCTCCATGGAACTTTATACTAGGTAAATGCAAATATATAGGTCCATCTCTACTAGTAATCGGTGACCTCTACTCCGGAGTACTCCGTAGCCTGTCAATGACGATCTTGCTGCCCTCGGAGCCAATAATGAGAGCCAGATATCCCGTGGAGGGGCCTTCCCACGGGTCACGAACGGGCCGGTACTCGGGTATAAGATCGATCTACCGCTAGATTCATCGGATGTTTAATCCGTGACCCGCACACCTTCTGTGGTTCACTGGTAAGGGCAAGACGAGCCTGAGGTCGCGTGTCAAAATCACGGATCCCGGTTGATTCAAGGTTCTCCGTTTCCGCATTTTAAAGAGCCGCCCGCGGTAGGAACTGTTCCTGTGAGGCAAGAATTATGGTTAGGGGGAGGCGAATTGTGCGTAGATTGTGCATGTTTATACTTCGCCACTAGGGCTGATGAATTGTCCTCGGAGGATACCGGAGCCCTAAGGCATCATTCGAGATGGCAGCTTAGTTTCTTTTGAACTTTGCAACAATGAAGTTCTCTACCGGGTACCAGGTAGAATGGGTGGAGGCCATGACGATCAATGCTAAGCCTTAGAGGGTCAGATCTAGATCTCCATGACTTGACCTGGTTCGAATAATCATTCAGTTACATCATCGCTGGGCCAATTTTCCATGTAATCCAGTAGATATCAGAGAAGTTCGAGGTGCTGCATCCATCTACTCCATATACCTAGTCCGTAGGTATGATGTTAACAGGTTTGAGTTTTAGTTGACCGTCCCCTAGAGCAGGAACTAAGCTTCAGGCGAATTCTGAATGAATAGCGATAATTGAGCTTCCAAGCAGTGAATTTTAACAAATTTTTAATGAGCATTGGAATTATTCCAAGCCTAATCAACCCTACTCAGGAGTAGATAACTTATGATGCTGTCATTGCTTGGGAGATAAACTTGGGGAACCAGGCTCCAGCGGGCTAAATGGTTCTATGGGGCGCGATGTGCTCTGCGAGTCTGAAGCTGCTGGGGTCCAGTTGGCCCCGCTGCCCCTATTGCTCACCGACGAGCGTGGAGTGTAGACTTAGGTCTAAGACTTGGAGCCTTGGACAACATAGTGGGGTATTTTGGTGTGGCAAAAAAAGAAAGGAAAATAAAGACCGAGGTCCAGATCGCGGGGTTACTGATAGTCAAAACGCGGGTAACAGGGTCTTGACACTGGAACGTCCATTCAACCTGCCAGTATTCAAATTCTAGGCGGCAACTGATGTGGTCGTGGAAGGCGAAGGAGGGGCAGATTTTGAGTTCTGATATGTTGATAAGTACGTTGCAATAGGTAGCAGCGCTGAGCCAATATCAAGGTGGTGTTGTGGGAAGGCTTGTGCGTATATCCCTGTGGATGAACGTTAATAAGAAGAAGTTTATTATTATTTGATTGCTTCAGATGATTTTGCAATATGAAATGCAAAAGTTCATTTTATGATAAATCGAGATGACGGGAGGTAGTTGATTGCCTTTCATCAAGGATTACACCGTAGGAATCACTTAGGTCACATGGACCAGCGACAGAGCAGTTCCTCGAATCGGGGGTTCTTGTCGTATCCGCGGAGTCACCAAGGATGAATTATTGCATTGTGCCGCGATAGCTTGCGTACTGCTACACTAGATTCTGAGTTTCGACGCCATTATTGGAGCAATTGACAGTTTGACACTGATGATATTCAAAGTCCGGGGCTGGCTGGGGAAAACTTCAAGCTCCGAGTCATGTGCGGCTTCTGGAACTCGGCTCGTAAAGAAAATCAGATGGGGGGTAAGCAAAGAAAGGAGAATAATAATGATTAATCTCCAAACAAAGAAAAATAAATAGAAATGGACTCCCGAGCAACCTGACACAGAAAGAATCGAAGTCGACAGTGGTGAAAGTCACGCGGAGGCGAAAAGGCAAGGGTGCAATGCAAAGGATCCGCCGATGGGCAGATCCTGGTCAGATCGCTGCATGGCGGTTGAGGCCTGGATCCACAAACTATCACCGCCTGACATCTACTTTTTTTTTTTTGTTTCGGATGATTAATTCAATAGAATCAGGGGAAAAATTATTGCTTTTGACAATTGATGAGGCAAGCCTCAGCCAGATGGATCTGAATGTTGAAATGACTTGTTCCTTGCGTGCCTTGGCAGTCCCCAACACCTGGGAGCCCCCAGTTAGTATGGTGGAGGGCCCTGGTAATCAGCTTGTAAGTTGTAAATAACATGCTTCTCACATTCCCCAGCTCCCCCAGAGACTCACTGGGTTTTTACTTTTTATTCCTGTATTTTTACCTTTATTTTTGCCGCCCCGTGGACACCTTCACCATGTCAGACTCCAGTGACCTCCCGTCTGCAGTCATCATTCATTCACCTTGGAAGAAGATCTGCTCCAACACCCCTTAACGGTTAACGAAAGGCAAGAGGGCTCCAGCTGTCATCTTAAAAGCTGGTTCTCCCCGTCTCCTCTCCAACGCTCGAGATCTCTGTCCATACCGTCCTTCCATCCATTTCCCACCACCCCACCCGCATACACCCCACCTGACTCTCCTCGATCACATCTACTACTCACAATGTTCAAACCCGCGGTCGCCCGTCAGGCCATCAAGGCTCTCAACCAGAGCACTCGTCCAATTGCATTGGCTGCTACACCACGACACTTCCTCCGACCCATCTCCACCACAGTCCCCCGCTTCCAGAAAGACGACAAGAAGGATCCCTTTGTGAAGGCGACCACAAGAGCTCCCGATGGCGCCGCTGGCGAGTCTGAGGGTAAATATGCGCGTACTGACGAAAACGTGGTGATCGAATACCCCGACGATGCTCACATGCCTCCCAGTCCTGTTGTCCAGGGCCGCGGAGGTATGCACTTCAAGCGCACCCTTGCTCAGTTTTCTCTTGAGAACAAGGTCACTGTAGTTACCGGTGGTGCTCGTGGTCTGGGGTTGGTTATGGCACAGGGCATTGTGGCCTCGGGCTCTGACCTTGCCATTGTTGACTTGAACAGTACGTCTTGACTACAATTAGTATCTAAACGGCAAGCTTACTTATTTCGTTACAGAGGAAGAAGCCGAAGACTCTGCAAAAAAGCTTGTTGAGCAATTCCAGAAGGAGAACCCTGGGTTGGAAGAGTATGTCTTATAGACTGTTCACCTCACTCTCGTGGATCTAGTGCTAACTTTTATGTTTTCCATTCAGACTGCCAAATGTCACAGCACACTTCGCCGATGTCTCAAACCCGGACTCCGTGAACAACGCTCTTTCAGAGATCCTCGAGAAGCACGGCAAGATTGATCAGCTTGTTACATCTGCGGGATTCACCGAGAACTTCGACGCTATAAACTACCCCTTCGATCGCATGCAGAAGCTCTGGGGCGTGAACGTGGACGGCACCTACCTGTTTGCTACTGGTGTCGCAAAACACTTGATGGAACGCAAGGCCCCTGGCAGTATTGTCATGATTGGCAGCATGTCCGGTGCCATTGTCAATGTTCCTCAGCCGCAAGCTCCTTACAACGCTGCCAAGGCAGCTGTCCGTCATCTCGCTTCCTCCTTTGCTGTTGAGTGGGCTGGACATGACATCAGGGTGAACTGCATCAGCCCTGGATACATGTTGACCGCATTGTAAGTCGCCACCTTACCAAAAGCTGGAGATATAATGATTACTGATTAATGAAACTAGGACCCGCAAGATTCTGGATGAGAACCCCGAGCTGCGGGACAAGTGGATCTCGCTCATCCCAGCTGGCAAGATGGGTGTTCCCGAAGATCTTATGGGTGCTGTCACTTTCCTCCTCAGTGACGCATCCAAGTACGTCACTGGTGCTGAACTTCGTGTGGACGGTGGTTACACCTCGACCTAAGGAATTGACTTGGCAATCCACCGCCAGTTTTATCGCTTTCGATATTCGATATGATTAGACTGGGGTGTTTCATTATGAGTTTTTCTTTGTTCACTACTAACTGATTTCATCCTCGAACTTTCTTTCTCTCGACAGGTGCTGAACAGACCCATCGAGTTGCATTACGATAATACCTTTTGTTAGATGAGCGGTTTTCTACGGGGTTTTCATTTGAAAAGCGAAAAGCGGTGTATATTTGCTGCTTTGGAGTACAGAATTACGCGTGATAGACATCTGGATTTTGTTGTCATAGCATGATGTCATTTCCTTTCCAATGAACTGGGTTCATCCATCTTCTCCTCAATCTTATCGCATCCAACAACAGCAGAGGATACTACTCCAATGTCATTGAAGGTCCCAGAAAAATAACAGAGAGCTTACAAATCCTTGAACAGCTCATCCAAGCTCTTGGTACTTAGCTCTCATTGACAGTTTGACACAGATTTGTTTGGGAGCCGAAATTGCCGCCTCCAATTCAGCGGTCTGGGGATTGGATTGATTTGTCGGATCCACCCTGCAGCTGGTTTGGTCTCGATCTTCTGTCGTGTTTCCAGAAGGATTCCCAAAATCTAAAGTACGATCGTACGACAGTCGACCTGAGCTCTGAGTCTGGCCCTGCCGAGTTTCGGCTTCTTGTGTCGAGTCAGGTGCACACTGCAAAAGTACCAGCTCATCTGTACCTAAATTAATAGACTTTGCGGCGGCTAGACAGGTCTATCAACCAGTCACATTGAGAGTGGCCCTATCCTACTGTGTACCAAAAGACAAGCACATCACGAAGTCTTAGGAGTTCGGCATGCACAGGTAGCATGCAAAAGCTAATTTTCGACAGGTAGCTTCCGCCGCCACTTGAACGGCTTGATAATTATCACCATATCCGGATTTCCATTCCATCTCACGCGCAATCCCGCATTCTTCAGCGCCTCAACAACCTGCTTCCCAACCGTCACCGTAACCGCATCATCGAAATTCAATGCCCCGAACCGAATAATAAGGCCGAACCCATTAGCTGCCTTCTCGGTGTCCTGGGCATGGAAATACGCAAAGCCATGGTCGGTGCTCGACGCCTCGTTAACAATATTGAAATCCGCTGATTGCTGCGTGTACATGAAATGCATCCGCGCCACGATCCCCTTCCGCGCTAGATTGTCGAATGCCGTCTGGAGTTTCACGTTGTCTTCGAACTCTGAGTCTAGCCATTCACTTTGGGTGCGGAGTTGCTCGGCCCAGAGGGTTTGGACGATTCGGTCTGATTCTTGCGGGACGTCGGGATGGTCTCCTAGGTCATTCATGCGAAAACAGTCAATGGCGCTTTCGATGAGCTCGGATTTTGTATGGAATCCTGTGTTCAGAAGATCTTGGATGCGGGATTCGACGTTTTCTATCTCGTCGGGTTCGATATCGGTCTGGTTGGTGGCGGGCTCCATCTTTGTTTAGGTGGGTAGGTAGGTAGGTCGCCGGTAGGGGTTCACTACTTGTTTCTTGCCCTGGTTCTTAGGAGATGGACCTGTGAAAGTTCATTTTGCAGGACTTGGAATATGTCTTTATCAATTGCTGACCTCGTATCCTCCGAGATGAGAGCTCGTGTTGGCCCCGCTAGTGGACTCATAACTGCTCCTTTGATCTGAGGGATTGCTGGAGAGTGAGTCGGCTCTCATAAAGTACTTGAATGCACCAAGTTCGCAGCTATGTAATGAACATTCATAAGATTTAGTAATAATAATGAAATACCCTGCAAGGTATCAGGTGACAGAGACCCGTGACACCAGACGGCGATCTTGGCTTTTTCCAACCACCTCCAATGCTTTTTCTTCCTTTCTTGTGCGCTCTGGGATTATTTCCTCTTCCGCCCTTTGCGTCTCAGCAATCGGAGTTGAATGACGGACAAGAACAAGAAGCAAAGATGAGCCACACAACCCCGCCAGAAGAACCGCCTTCGAAGTTCGGAGCACAGTTACACCAATTGTCAGTATCTAGACCCCACGAAGCTAGGTAAGATTAACCTTTTGGCTTCCTTTAATTCGCCGAGATTCCCATGCAGGGGAAAGCATTCCTCTGACTGGGCCAACATTGACGATTTTCAGGCTCCGTAATGACTTTGGACTCTGGAGACTGATGAGACTCAGGCAATCAATAAGCACCGATGATCCTCCAGGTTGCCCGCCTCGGTACTCGATCAGGTAGGAGTTCCCTTCCAATCATCATTATTGTAGAACTAGGATCTTCTTCACGTGGAGACTTCGCGGGGTACTCCGTAGACTATTGTCTTCACCGTCCCTTCTTCAGGCATTAGAACTTGCCACATGTGACTTGTCTCGCCTGAAGCTGGCAAATAGATGGACGTCGCGGCATAGCCCCGAAGTTATCATCCAGTTAAGCATGGCCTGGGTGACGGGTGGCCAGCGGGCAATCCCGATACCAGGGACTTGGTTCGAGACTCAGGTGCCATCAGATCCGATTCGAATTCAGGTGTAGAGATGATAGGTCGGAGACTCGGAGGTGTACTCCAGTAAGCCTGTAACCCTCTGTAGTACGTAGCATCATGAGTCGAGCACGATGGACGAAGATGGCGCGATGATAGGCGGAATTCAAGAAAATGCCCTATCAACTGACCCTCTTTCATCGATAAATCTTGTGGAAGATGGATGGATGATTTTTGATTCGCATGATCTGTCTGCTCTTTGTCTGTTTACTCTAGAGTCTGTCTAATTCCAACTGCGCGGGATGACAGCCTCCACTGGGCAGCATCGGTAAGACTCGGCAGCTTAAGGCAGCAAACGGCCAACACATTCTACTCCTCATTATTTATTATACCTGCTCCCTTTTCTCTCTCATCACGCACATCTTCTGACCCTGGTCTGCATGTCTTTCTTTTCTTCCCCCCAAATTCCAGATTGCGGCTGAGGCACACCAGGAATTAGAATCCGTCCTCTTTGCTTACTAGTTCTACTACTAGTACAAGTACTATATTGAGGGAATTGTATATGTGGGAGGTCTGGTGCAGAAGCTGCCCTTGCAGTGACTGATCTCTGGAAATCAAGCGCAATTCACTTGTTTTCCTCCCCTGCCCTCCCTGTGTTTGTTATGCTCTCTGACCAAATTCCCCTCTTTATATTCACCGCCAGTCACAACACTGCCAGGCCCTTTTCTTCTTTCTCTTCTCGCTTAAACACTGGCCACTGAGATCTCCCCCTGTCAGCCTTCTCTGCCTTGAACCATGTAGCGTTTGTGTTTGTCGCAACTCTCGCCCACACTCTTTGATTCTCTCACCCTCTCGTCATAGCCAGTCATAGTCACCCATAATGGATCCTCTCCCAAGAGGCCTGGTGTCAACCTCAGGGAACGTTTCAGCTGAGCTTGGTGTTATTGACGCCGTGGATGTCGGGGATATCATACAGCTGTGGAAAGGTGCGCTTGCTTCCCGATCCCTCTTCTCAGAAGTAACCTCTCTCATTCCTTTCGCAGCGTACAGCACAAACCCATCAGTACATGAAGGCGACACGGGATACCGACTGCAGAACTTCTTCTGGAGAATCTGGAGCAACAAGCGCCTTAGCAACACATTGACCGGATCGACCCTGGCCCGCTTATTCCTCCAAGTATCAGAACCAAGTTCTTTGACAATGACACCAGCCAAGGTGGGTAATAACATGACGACTAGTCTTGACTCTTTTATAACCTGATCGCTGAACTTCGAAATGCAGGAATCCGGTCCACCGTCGTCCAGTTTGAAACTTGAGAAACACTCGCCAGGACATGGACACCCGAACAGTGGGAGCACCACCACCACCACCACAACCACCAAACAACCCCTCCCTCCCATCTTGAAGAAGAAATCCAACAGTTCCTCCCATGGCGAAACCCAAAAGACCACCCGTCTGCTTCTTACAGGCTTGGGCGGCGAGAGCGTCACACGCAAGCCTTCAAACCCACCAACACCCATTCCTCCATCTCGACCAGTCGCCTTCGGGGACCAGGGTCCTCGCCAGAGTCAGAAGAAGACGTTCGTAGTAGCGAGCAAAGCGAAAGGCGCCAAGCGACGTCCTATGATGATGCGGCGCAAATCATCCCAGCAGTCTTCTGTTTGTTCTACTCGCGCTCATTCTCCCCAATCAGTCTCCTCTCCTCCGCCTGATGTTAGGACCTTAGAAGTCCAAGCAGTACAGGAGGACGAGGAGGCCGATAACGAAGAAGCAATCGAAGACCCGCCTGACGGTAAGTCCACCATCTCTATTCCCTGTAGCTCTCTCTGTATCTAACCCCCCTCTCCCCTCTCACAGAACCTACCAGCACAACCACCACAGCCACCCAAGACCAAGACCAATCTTCCTCCCCACCCCCCACCATTTCCCCCCCCTTCCTCACAAACCTAAAAACCCTTCTGCACAAAAAAACCCCCCTCCCACCTCTCCGCCCGCGCACCCAAACCCCGCTCGTCGGCTTCTTCTCCAGCACCTCCTGCCGCAACTTCGACGTGCGCCACCTCTCCCACGAAAACTACGCCGAAGAACAACCCTCGACGTCGAATCTCGTCGATACTGATTTCCGCGCCCGCTTTGCTGAGCAGGTTAGGTTGGCAGGGGAGTACGAGGTTTATATGGCTGAGGGTGGGGGTGAGAGTGGGGATGAGGACGGGGTGCGAGAAGATGGTGACAAGGAGGAGGGTGAGGAGGATGGTGGTGTTTCAGGGCCCGGGGCGTTTGGAGTTGAGGGTGAGGGTGTGGTCCAGCCAGGGACATCTACGACGTCTACGACTCTAGGGACTGTTTCGCCATCGAGGTTTGGGGATTCGCAGGGTGCGACGTCGACGATTGCGACTTCTTTTCTGGAGAGTGATGGGACGGATACGTTCTCGTCTGATGGTGCTGAGCAGCCGGTGGCTGTGGCAGTACCAGTGGCAGTTCCAGGTCCAGGTCCAGTTCCAGTTCCAGTGTCGGTGCCGGCGTCAACTGGGAATCCGCACTTCCTTCAAACACCACCTGCTCTTTCTCTACCGCGTGGGCCTGGCCAGCTGAGTTTGATGATTGAGCACAGTCGCAGTCTGGGATCGTTGAGTAACGAGACAGTAAATGAGTGATTTTTTTTTTTTTTTTTTTTTTTTTTTTTGGTTTCATACCCTTCAATACTGCAATTGATTACCAATAATGACTTTACAAACACCAATAGAGCACCACAAACCCAAAAAAAAAAGAACCCCATATCCAGCGTGGACCAGCCAGCATGCAAAACCATTTTCTATCCAAACACCACCACCAATCACCATCCACCCACCAACCCAACGTCCAGATCCCAAAATGGGAGTTAAATCAAACCATCTCCTTCTCCCCCTCTCCACCCCCAATCCACGAAGACGAAGAATCCCTCACCCCCTTAGACCTCCACCACCTCACCCCCCTCCAAGCCGCCGAAACCGCCCAAAACACCAAGCAAGCCAAATCAACCCAAACCGCCCTCCTCATCCTCGTAACCTTACTCTCCCCGCCCTCCTTTCCCCCCACATGATAAACCCCAATATACATCTCCCCAAAGACCCCAAAGACAACCAACCAAAGCACAACAAGCACCCCCTCCCACACAAACATCGGCAGGAATAGTCGCTGCCGCGATGAGAACGAAGGCTTCGACCGCTTCTTCCACCACCATCCAAGCACGAGGTAGATTACCGCGGACGCGGTTGATAGGAATGCAGTGATGACGGCGTAGACCCATTTACTGGGCGCGGAGTTACCGGCGTCCTTTGCGGCATTGATGTCCTGGCTGTACATGCCGATTACGGCGAGGCCGAATGCGAACTGCAGGAATGCGAGAGCAAGCGCGGCGAGGGCTTTGAGCTTTGCGCGTTTGCTTGTGGGGGCTGGGGGAAGGGTTTGTTCAGGGAAGGGGGCGTCCATGGCGTAGGAGCCGGGATCTCGGGATTGATCTGGGTGAGGGTTGTTGGAGTAGGGGTTTGGGGGGTAGGGTTGTTGGAATTGTTGGGGGCCTTGTTGTTGCTGTTTCTTGGCCTTGCGTTTTTTGGCTTCGGAGTAGCCGATTCGGAAGACTTTGAAGAGGACGAACCACATTGGTTCCAAGTGGGATGTTGAAGAGAGGGTTCAAGGTTTTGGTGTTGAAGGAAAGTGCGTTGGGCGTGCCTACTTCAAGTAGGTGTTGTATAGAGATGAGGAGAACTTAAGGTTTAGTAGGTATGATTATGGCGCCAGCGCAATAGATATAGGGATCCACCCAGAAAGAAATCAAGAAAGAGAAAGGAAAGAGATGAAACCTGTAGAGAATGAACTGTTCGGAAACTGAGCTGAAGAATGAAGAGAAAAACAGAGCTGGGGGGAAGTTCTTTTATATGTCATTGTTGTCTCAGCGTACGCTGACCAGGATAAAGTAGTTAGGTAATGCTAACAATCAAGGAGGGCCTCCTACAACCACTGGTTCTTTGTTTAAGCAGCTCCCTGAAACACATCATGTTTGTGGTTCGCGCGCGCGAAAGTCTGCAACAGCAAGTGTCAATTGCTGCTGGTGGTTGTCGAAGCGCCGTCGCGGGTACCCGACAGCAGAAACAATTGACTGGCCGAGAGTAATTCACTATCCCCCTAGGGTCGATTTAGTCGCCAGGATGCATTATAGTAGCGATAAAGATAGATCCAGTGTACTATTCATAGATCATCTACGAAGGTACTCTCAGCTGTCATCTACTACTACTCTACCGCCGGCGACAACTCAATACAAGGAAGTTTCATGTTTCATCTCCAACCAATGATTGAACACCTATGTCCATCTAAAGGATTCCATGCGTTATTGTTGACATGACACTCATTAAGAGACAATGGGAGCGGGGATTCATGGATGCAAAATGATACACAAAGGCTAATCGACTCATACCATGCAAAGACCAAAAGTGGATAATTCAAAAGCGCGAACAGCGATGCGACACATACCCAAGACTCTTTCCCTATTGTCAGGGCGGTTTCAGGCCCCCTTCTATTGCACCTTGTCCGCCTGATGCAGTCGCTGTTGGTTTCTTGGCCACGCTTCCGGGAGGGAGCGGCGATCTGAACGTCCCTCCAGGGGCGGGTGGTGGGACAACAGCTGCCGCTTCATTATCGTACTCAGGCCCCAGATCCTCATCGTCGTGCGGTCCACCACCTCCTACAGAAGAATGATCAGCGGAAGCCCGATCATACCCGTGGTCGTATGCGGCCTGTTGGGTTGTAGCGTGTTTCGTTGCGTTCTTCGTCGCTTTCTTATGCTTACGCCCTTTCATCTTAGCCTTCTCCAACAGCCTCTTTTTCTCTGCCAGCCGCTTGCGCTCCTTACGGTCCTTGATCTCGTACTGACGGATAAGAGCCTCAGGGGGACGCCCGAATATGCTTTCATACTCGCAAAACTCGCAGATCCACATGTCTTCTAGGCGAGGTGGGTGGTGGAGGTTCGCATATTGCTGCTGGATCTTCCGCTGACGTGCGGCCAGCGCATATATACTTCCTGGTGACCGCTTCTTCTTCCTCTCTGGGTTTATAGGCTCTGTAGACGTAGCTGTTTGATGGGGCTGCTGTTGATTGGACTGCGACGCAACAGTCGGATTTGTCTGCGTTCCTTGTGTGGAGACTGCCCGCGAGTTGTGCCCTGTCGGGAGCTGCGTGACTGGCGACCGATGCTGCGGTAAGTAGGGGCTCTGTGGATGCAGTGCCAGCCTTTTGGATGAGTCGGACTCGCACGTGAAAGTGAACTGGGTTCTCGTGGGTGTGGTCTGTTGTTCAAGCATGTTACCTTGAATTGAGACTCGATATGGTGATGATGGAAACGCCGAGGCCGCAGCGCTTGCAATGGCCGCCGAGATAATACCAGGGTTCCGTGTGGTAGCGGACTCGCCTGTGTAAGCCCGTCAGCAAAGGAAAAAAGTTGCTCGGAAAGATGTGCTCGGCCGTACCTGTCGGTCCTGGAGAAGACAATGGTCTGTCACTGCGACCAGTAGCTCGGCTTTGTTGACAAGTGACATATCCTTGTATCGAAGACCGTCTCGCTTGACGCCCAAGGCGACCTCGTCCCGCACCAGATATCCCATTGCCCACTGGAGATGCGGGGCTGCCCGTGCCGTAGAACGTACTCACATGGCCGCCTTCCCCAGACAGTACGGAGTTTTGTTGTCCAGGATTCGCCAAGCCCATGGTTGCAAATTCGGGGGACAGAGAAGAGTGATGGCTGCCCATATTGCCCGGCGTTGGTATTTTGCGTTTCTTTTTGTTGTTAGTGTTCTCGAAGGCATCGTACCCGTCTGGACCTGCTGTAGATGACTTGGCCGGTTGTCCTTTCCCGTTGCTCGGGAGTGTTTGGTGTTGCATGCTGGGAGTCGAAGGCGACAGGGACGACCCACGAATTCCAGCACTCCGTCGGACAACCACAGGCCCATCCTCATCACCGCTGTCTAAGTCAACGCCATTTGTGTAAGAGATGTGGTGGTCCCCGTCGTCGGGACTCTGATCACGGCCATCGTTCTGTTGAACGTATACTTCGGAATCGTTTACAGCATCCCCATTGGTTGCAGAAGCTCCGTAGAAGAGCCGCGTTGCCGGTGGAGCGGGAGGATAGAGGATCGAATCGGCCGTCTCGGAGGGCAACCGAGACCGAAGGGTATGCTTGGGGAGGGGACGGATCAGTCTATCGGGATAGAGGGGCGACGGTGTATCCGGGGCCGAATTAAACATCCCATCTGCAGGAGGACAGTATCAGCAACTGAACGACCAGCAGACCCCTCCTCGTTGTGCTTATCTCCTCGTCTCTGCCCTTGAGGTCTACCAACCAGCTGCGGAGGGACAATTTGCGGGTTGTACGCATCCGGGCTGCTTTTTAGTGAGATCACGAGAGGACATACTCAGCGTAGCAGTCATTCTGCAAATCTATTGACTCGACCTCCACAGCCACAGCCGGATGAGGCCTCTGTTTGTCTCCGGTATTCCAGGATGACGATATCCACAGCCTATCCCTCGGTTTCTTGATTGCCTCTCGACTCTCGCTTCCTGAGTTGTGCGTAGCCCTTATTTATCATCCACCCACTTTGAATATTAAGTAAGATAGAGAGAAAAGTGGCACTTGATTTGGGTTGTGATGCCGGAACGGAGGAAATACAGGGAGAGGACCTGAGAATCCCATTCCAAGTCAGCTCGTGAAGCGTGTATGTGTTTGTGCTGCTAGCAAGTGGGAGGGCACAATTCGGAGGAAACGACACCAGTACAGACCGGGAAAAGGCCGACAACGCAGAGGGGCAAAAGCCAAGAAAAGCCGAGCTGGGATAAGACCAGGGATTGCACTTACAAGTTTTGGACCTTCCCCAGAAGTATTCCCCATACAAACTTTTCTGATGAGAGAAATGACACCCGATCGGCACCTGACAAACGAAGCGGAAAGGAGAGGGACTAGAAAGCACTAAGGGGCGGAAGAGGGCGTAGTTTGTAGTGGGAGGCGGTGGAAGCGAACAGACGTGGGGTTTGCAATCAGACAAGTTATTTACTAACAGTGTAGATTCAGGATACCTCAAGGCTCAAGCAGATGGAGACCCATTGGAGAGGGTTCTCAATTTAATAATCGATGACTTGATTTCTCAGCTGCCCCGGCTTTGCAGGTTTCCTTTTCGGGAGAGCCTGGGTGCCTGAGGCTGTGATCTCTACGAAGTATACGCACTGTCTATCAAACTATTTCAAATGGTTTTCATATCTGGAACGAGTTCTGGATTCGTTATTGCTCATACCAGTATCATGCTCAGATTACCATATGTCTACTGTTGGCCCCCGTGTATACTCCCCGTCTTTAGGAAAGACTCCGACTTTCCTCACACTTAGTGAGCCCATAGTACAGATCATTTGCAACGACATGAGCTGTATAGCTATTTCCCGGATCTCCTCCGGGATTCAAATTAGCAGCGGTCGGTATATAGAACCTGAAGCCCAGATGTACGGCAGACTTGCTCCGTCCCTTCCCAGGTCCATCCCAATAGGTTGTAGCGAATCCCACTGCGCTATGCAATGTAGGTCATTTCATACTCTGCAGTTATGCTGGTTCCTTCTAGCAAACGATAATGCCTGGTATTTGCTGCTAGGTGTCGGTCGGTGCGAGCGTCTTCTGCGCGTGAGCTTGGTTCAGAGTCTCTCGGTCATAGATGCAGCTCACACGAAGGGAACCATATGAACCAGGTTTATCAATCAATTGGTGATTGTAGCTGATTAGGATATCGAAAGATAGGTGTGGTTTATTGACGAGGGTGAAGAGTTCCTAGATGCTAACATTGGTAAGCGGGGTTGTCACGATGGAATGGAGGAGTAGAGCTGCCACCGCAATGACACCAGTAAAGGATATCCTTCTTTTGCTATTTTTGATGGATGACAGAGCTTAGTAAAAAAAAAAGAGCTCAGAAAGAGGGAGAAGGGAGGAAGGGAAAGAGAGCGGGGAAAGAAGAGGCGGACCAAGACTGGAAGATGGAAGACTGAGTCCGTTCCGTCCGTGTCTCTTCTTCAGTCTATCATATCTCTCTCTCTCTCTCTTCGCTCTTTTTCCCTCCTCCATTTTGCTTCCTCCAACCCCTCTCTCCCAATCCCGTCGATTACTATGTAGTCCTCGGCCATGGTTTGAGCTCCATCTGCACTCTCTTGTCAATTCCCTCTCAATTGCCGCTTTCTACTTGGCCCGTTTGCTCACCCTGCGTCACCTTTTTTCCTCTGTACGAGTCGCTCCACGCTCCCAATCCTCTGCGACAGCTCGCCTCTGGGCAGCCTCTGCTACGCTACGTCCTTTGTTGGTTTATATCGGTCGTTGCAGGTTTCTGTCGCCCGACGTTGACTGTGCCCTTATATCAGTTCCTGCAATATATTCTTATCTAGCTCCTCCGGACTGCTCCTCCATCACAATGTCCCCCCGTCGCTCCTCTCGTGCCCGTACCTCCCAACCTTCGCCGGTAATTCAACACACAAATTCCTCTAGCTCCTCGAATTCTATGACCCGAGAAAGAAGTACGAGATCGAATCACAAAAACCCCTCCCCCCGCTCCCAGTCCACCGACGATACCGACAAGGGTGATTTTCGCGAGACGCGGCAACGTCAACGCGCCCGAGGCGACGACGTAAACGATCTACACACTAAACTTGCTCATGGAGAGGACGACGACGTGGATGAGGAGGAGGACGAAGAAGAGGTGACTCGGTGTCTCTGTGGACAGCAAGAGTACCCTGGCCTTCCCCTCTCCCGTCGGGAGGCCCTCGGTCGCAATGGTGCGCGAGGTGGAATCAAGGATGAAAATTCCTTAAACATTTTGGCAGAAGCATCAGACTTAATGTCAGATGATATCGGAAGCATGTTCATCCAATGTGATTCCTGCAAGGTCTGGCAACATGGTGGCTGTGTAGGGATTATGGACGAGGCGATGAGTCCCGACGAGTATTTCTGCGAAGACTGTCGAAAGGACCTACATCGGATTAGCAGCGAGACAAATGGGTAAGTTTTCCCGATGCTTAATTTATCACATCTTGTTTGTCTACCAGCAAATCAGCTCGTGGTTGAGCAGAGGCATGACTAGAATACGCGCCGATTTGGACTCTGCCTTATGCTATCTTTCTTTCTGCCCCGTTGCCAACATCTCTTGACCCCTCCAATCCTTCCAAATGCTTGTTCAAGGTTGTCGCGCTCGGAAATGAGGCTCTTCCGCTTACAGTCAGGCAGATCATACTCCTCACAGTACCTCCCCGTCCTCCCTATTCCGTCCTCTGCCGTGACCTCCCGGGAGTCCTCGCAAGATAATACCAAGCGTTCGAAGGACAGTAAATCTCGACATTCCGACGCCTTCCCCAACCCGAAGCGTCGGTCGACCATGAACAGCCGGGACGCAGCCTATGACGAGGAAGAACTGATTCGACGGGCTATTGAAGAAAGCAAAGAAGATAACCTAAGTACTGCCGAAGAGGAAGCTACCGCTCGGAGGCATAAAAGGAGCCGAAGTGGCAGTGAAGTGTATGGGTCTCAACCTGAAGTACTTGCAAAGTAGAGATCTTGCTAACATGAAATACCCCAGGCACAGGCAAGCCCCCAAACGACAGCGGACCAGCTCACCGTCTCCGGATATCAACTCAAAACAAAGCAATCCAGCTTCACCAGCTATATCAGACGACGAATCAAAGTTCAGACCAATCATCAACGGCGATAACAAGCAGAGAGCCACGTCGCATGGCCAGGAGGCAAGAGAGCCAGAGGAACCCGAACCCGAACCCGAACGGGCGGAGGCTGCAGGCCGGAGGAAAGGAAGGAATGATAAACGGAAGGGTGAAGGTGGGTGTGAGAAACTGATTTGTGACCCTGACATCCTCAGCTAATATTATCTTAGGAGCCAATTCAGATCATGAAATGGTGTCACCGATCAAAGCGACTGCCATTGAGCCTGAGCTTCCACAACCGAGTACTGACACTTCGGTCCCCGCTCCTGACACTGCACCTTCGCGTCCGTCGACACGTAAATCCGGGCGACCACCTGCGCGACGTGGTCGCGTCGGACGCAATCAATATACCCGGGACCGAGATATCAACGGGACTGGAACGGACTCAAATACAGGCAATTCTCCGCGTCGTGGGCAGTCACTTGAAACGGGTGGGGACTCTCCAAGAATTGGTACTATCGGACCGCCCACGAACGGCACAGAAACAGGCAAACCAAGCCGACCTCGTTATGTCCATCAGCGGACAACATTGAACGAGATGAAGAGACGAGTAGCAACAATCCTTGAATTCATATCAAGGATGCAGGTCGAAATGGCAGTCGCCGGCGAGAGTATTACACCACCCGAACAATCCAACGGAACCAACCCCAAATCAGCCAGTGACCAACTCCTGGAGAACACACTCTTAAAGCTTGTCGAAGAGGGAACCGCAGACACTGCCGATGGAAGCGCAGGGTCCCTTGAATTACCCACAGAAAAGGACTTCAAGGACCTGAGCAGCCTCGAAATGATGGACGTGCTCACCCGCCATCTGCTCAAGTGGCAGCAAGAATACGGCAAGTTCGGAGAGAGGTGAGCCGAAATATCAGCACCATGAAGTTATCATACAGCAATCTTCTCCTTGAAGCACCATCTTATGCGCACCTACGATACCCTACTCTTCTATAACGTCCACGACCACACCCAGGACATGCATGTATAATATGGCTCTGCTTTCTTTCTTCAACGTCTTACAACACAGGGAGATATCGGATTCGGCGTTTTGCGAGAGTGGCGGGATTATACTCTTGTTGATTTTCTCTTCTACATTTACATGCTTGCTCGCTTGCCTTGCCTGCTTGCCTTGTTGATCCTTAAACCCATGGTTGACCTTACTTACTCTACTGTTTTGATTGATTCATATTGATTTGCTACGGTCGCCCCCCCCCCCTCCTATCCACCGGCGTTGGCTGAACTGACTGCATACTTAACTTGGATACCTAACTACAGCGGGCTATATTACCTACCTACCTACCTACCTATCTATCTATCTGTCTATCTCTATAACCTATTCCATGAATTTTAATTTCCCCAATACGTCCTATGATATATACTGTCTAGTAACGATTTTCTGGTGGTTAGTTTTGGGAGGGTTTCTAAGTATAAAGCGCGTACCTTCCTTCAGACGCTTCGATGTGAAGGAGAATATGTTCGGGGACCTGTAATATCAATAAATATCTTTGTCGAGTAGATGAAGATATTTATTGGGCCTTGGGTGTGGTTGGGATGAGGAATAGAGTAGAAGGGTAGTGGGAAAGCGCGGCAAGAGGACACTAGGAAAATACAACAAGGAGATAGACATGAACCCAGAGAAACAATAAAACAGAATATAATAGACGAGGAATGTACACCGCGAAGTCTCACAATGATGTACAATCGACGAAAAAGCGATATAGAGAACCAAACAATCTACATTCCATTATGATAGATAGCTACATACAAGAAAAAGGCCGGTGGGATAAACAATGTCCAAGTCCAACAGATTTTCCAAGGCCATTCCCATCGTCGCATAATTCCCATGTCAGATACACAAAGCTTGCTTGTCAAGTCATTTCATCAATGATCGTGCTCGTTGAGGAAAAACAAAAGAAAAGGTAAAACAAAACAACACAAATGAAAGGATGGGTGACATCAAGGTTAGCGCCGGGCAAGTGAGTAAACAGCTAGCTCACAACAAGGTTAAACCGCATTGGGTTAAACTGCTTACAGACGAGAGGCGTGGATAACCTTGAAGTCAACCACCAGTTCGCGGCCGCCGTCGTTGATGACGAGGGCGCGGACGGAGCCACGGCCTTCGCGGAAGGCGTCACGGATGCGCTGGTAGAGGCTGCCCTGGGGGACGACGGGGAGACCTTGCTTGACGTCGCCGCTCTCAGTCATGGCGACGATGCGGTTGTCCTCACGGATGTCAAGGATGCGGTAGGTCTTGTAGACAGGGCCGAGCATGGTCTGGACGACAACCGAGGGCGAGGGGTTGGAGATGAAACTAGACTCCTCGTGGAGCTCTCGGGTGAAGAGGTCGACACCGAGGTAGCGGTGCTGGCCGGTCTGGGGGGAGACGGAGATGCGGATCACCTGGCAGGGGCGGCCCTGGAGGATGAGGATGTCGCCGATGCGGACAAAGTGGATAGGGATCGGGACAGACTCGGCCGTGGTGGAAGCACCACCACGGGGTTCGACGATGCGGACATCCTCGCGAACTCCGTCACGGTAACGAACTGGGCCCCGTTCGTCAGTGACATGTACATCTTCGCGATCGTGGTGATCATCATGTTGACGGTGGTGGAAGGGGTGCGTGATGCGGTCGACGGCGCGTTCCACACCGCGACGGAAGGAGTGGTAGTTACCGTCGTCGTCGTAGTAACCCATCTTGCGAGCTGGGGGGTGATCAACTACGGTAGTAGTCTTGAGAACCTTGACCTGGTTGCTGGGAGGAGCAGGGGCAGGCTTGAGAGTCTCTACGTTAACCTGACGGCTAGAGTAAGAGTCTCCGCGGGGGATGTCGTGGGTCTGGGACTGGTAGGCGCGGTCGTAAGAGACGTCGAGGTTGACGGACGAGCGGTTAGAGACGTCCGAGGTGTGTCTGTGAGGACGTTCGTACGACTCTACGGGAGCTTGAGAGCGACGGTCGTAGGAGACGTCGTAGGTTGGGTCGGTACGAAGACGATACTCACGCTCAGTGATGTCAAGCTGAGTCTCAAGAGTCTTGTCGTAGGTCTGCTGCTTTTCCTGGTAGTAGTCCTGGTAGCGAGAAGACGAGGTGGGTTCACGATAGCTAAGGGAGATAAGTTAGAAGAAGGAAGAGGGAAGGGAAGTGGCAGTAGGGTAAGGTAAGGTAAGGTAAAGTAAACAAAGCGACACGAGGGAAAGCAACAAGACGCGGTGGCAGGGAACAGGGGAACAGGGTATGATTGGATTGTTTTTATTTGGGGCTGGGACAATAGGATTTTGTTTTTGTTTTGGTGCCACGTAATTTAGCGGAGAGACTAGACAGCTCTAGCCTGAAGCCACCGAAGGCCGGTATATCCCCCAATTGCCCAACTGGCGAGCTGGGGGTGACACCGCTTCTTGGGCTCTCCACTCAGGGGCAGGCTAAAATTGTAAACAAACGGAAAAAGAAAACATACCGTTCACGTGCAAGGTCTACCTCGGGGTAGCGCGTAGATTGCGATTGCACACGGTCGTCAGCAGCAACGACGGTGAAATTGTCAGCGTCTCGACGGGGGGCAACAGAGCGACGTTCGACGTGAAGATCGACTTCTTCTCTTCCAAAGACACGATGGTCAGGGAGAGGAGCAGAGGTTCGAGTATCTTCCCGTTCGACGTGCGAAGTGCGATCGAGGTTGACTTCTCCCTCTACTCTGGCAGTATCAAGAGTAGGTTCAGGAACAGCGTCACTCCGGTACGACGACGGGAAGACACTGAAGGGGATGGGGACGCGGGCGTCAAAGTCCAGGTTGGCTGTCCTTTGAGCGTCTTTTCTCGAATCTCTTCCGAACTGTTAAAAAACAACTCGGAAGATGAGACAAGAAAAGACTTTTCTCGGGGGAAGTCTTTCTCGTAAGAAGAGGAAGTGAAGAATAGATCTGAAGATAGATCTATATTCGAGTGCTATTGCGGAGTAATTCCTGGGGAAGGAATGATGGAGATAAGCTTAAAAGCTGGAATGTGAGATGGGAATGTGAAGATAGGATGGAAAGGAGAAGGAGAAGAGGAAGAGAAGGGGTGAGGAGGATGAGGTCGAGGAGGTTCCTTTAAGATGTGCAGCAGTTGTTGTTGACAACACGCGTTTGTTTAGTTTGTTTACGCCGCCTTTCCTCTTTAGGCCCCAACCTCTCTGTCAGTAATCTACCTAGGTATCTTCTATCTTCTATCTTCTATCCAAACTTCAGCATTCTTCCAAGGATTAATATCATGATTTGAATCAATTATCTCCCGAGGTAGCACCTGTCAGTCTCGCTCCCTTTCAATTCAATATCCTTTTCCACTCCCCATGCACAATGAGTCAATGGCTACGGTGTATTATATTCCGCCCACGTCTCCATCCCCAGGCACCTCTGCAGCCAGACTAATAGCAAGATTCAAAAGAAACCCACGCCTTATCACATGCAGCTCCAGGATGATGGATCACCGATCACCCCAATGAGAACCCCCTCTTCCCAGCCACCATCACCCATCGCCATAGCAACACCGCCTCTCGAGTCTCGTCCCGGGTCGAATCGGGCCTGCACTTGCAATTAGCGCCGAGCTTCACACGATCGACAAGATGAGCACGGATCGGGGGTCGAGGCTCGCCATCGCTCAAGCAACCCAACCTCCCAATTCCATCATAGGCTCTTGTCCTGAGGACAATTGTCCAAAATATCCGCAGCTGAAATACAGTTTCGAGACCCATTAGGTTCCGGCACTTGTGTTGCGTTGTGCTCGTGAGTTTACAGCTCAAGGCAATTGCCCAGCCCCGTGGTCTGTTGTTATTGGCGATTCGCTTGTTTAAAGGTTTCCTTCGCCCCGCCTCCTGCTTCAGCTCGCGGCTCCACTGTGAGACTGAGCTACTCAAGAGCACGGTCTTGATTGCTCACGATTCAGTTTTGTGATGCGACGGAGGACAGATGATCGGTGAGCAATGGACCAGCCTCTTCTCCCTCAATTGCTTTCTTTCTATTCATTGATGATTGTACTCGCCCAGCCTTTCGCTTTTCTTTCCTGCCCCTAGACCACAGTCTACCAGCCACAAAGTCCAGCCTGGACTCGTCTTATCCCGAATAAAGCCGAGTCAAAATAGCATCAACTTACAAATTACAACAGTAGTGGCTGGCTGTCGGCTGGTTTGCCGTGTGGAGTCGATTCCATCGATCGGAGTGGAGGTTGACTCCGTCCCGAGGTTGTTGCGCCGCCAACATCCATGATCCAAAGCTCTCAGCATTCCCCAAGAGCCGAGTATCAAGATTCAACAGCCGAGTAACAGAGGATGATCATCAGTCCCTGAACTCCAGAGGACTGACTCTATGCCGAAATCAACTTGACGTCAAATTCATATTAAGACTATATTAAGAAGGTCCAATCTATCTATCCTATCAATCAACATCCCCCAACTCCCCAATTTTCTTTCCTTTTGATTCAAAACATATCAACGAAGAGACGTCAGTCAAGTATATGCCTGGTCGCCAGGTAAATTGCAAGATATCATTTTCATATATAACATGAGCCGGTCAAGGGCAGTAGCCCATCAAACGAGGGTATCAATAATCATAACAGAGAAGAGAGAATTACCACATATTAATCAGTAGCCTGCTGTCACGGACAGCAGCTTCTCGGACCTTGATCAAGTCTGATCACAGATTATAATGCAACAGATATTAAAAGATAGATTTCAAGAAAGATGAGTGTGGAGAAAAGCAAAAAAGAAAAAGAAAGAAAGATAGTATAGCACGCGAAAAGCATATATGGGATCAGATCGTGGAGATTTCAAGAAGATCAAGGCAGCTACCCACGAATCTTGAACGCATTCCGAAGGCGTTGGAATCGCTTCTTCCGTCCTGACGATTCAATGACCACTCCAGAAGCACGGTTACCCCCTGCAAATGGTTCCTGGTCCAGCGGAGGCTGGGAATCAGCCTTGTTGCCGTTTACGGCAACCCTGTCCGACGTTTGAGGTGGTGCAGGCTGTTGGACTGTGGAAGGCGACGAAGCTGATCCGATGCCAGAGTCAACAGGGTCAGCATTTTCAGAGCCGAGGGGCCAAGTGTCACCGGCGGATGACTTGTGAGGAGATTTCTTCAAGAGTCTAGAAGGGCTTGCGGTGACAGGGGTCTTGTCGGCTTGTAGGGTTTGATTTGGCACCTGGGAATGCTCCGGAATCGTCCCATTTGTAGAGGGCTCGTGTGGCTGCAGTTTTCCGCGCTGCACGAGCGGTTTTGGTTTCTTGAGGCTCAACCTGTTGAAAAGGGTAGGCTTGCGAGAAGATCCGCGGCTGAGTAATTGCTCTAGCTCCCCCTCAGTCATACCACGAGATTTAGCCACTGCAGCCAGCGCAGGATCTCGAACTGTAGTGGGTTGTGGCTGACGCACGGAGACTTTTGGGCCCGAAGTTGGACGTCCCTCGCCGTCAGAGCTATCTTCTAGCTCGGTAGAGTCCCCGTCGTAGGCGCCCTTTCGGCGCGGAATGCCACGAACAGGACGCATATCGTTATCGCTCATATTTCGCATCGGACGCTGTAGTCTGTGATTTTGAATGCCACCATCCGAGTCCGAATCCGAGTCGGGAAAGCGAGAGGCAAACGATGTGCCAGGGGCTCTAACGGGCTTGCCTTTTTGAGGTTTGCTAGAAGAAAAGAATGACGGCTTCTCCTTCCGAGGCGCATTGGCACGTAGAGTCGTACGCATGGTACCTGCGCCCAGGCCCGAAGGAAGCGGTTGAGATTCGACAGAAGGCACAGTCGACCTAGTAGGGGAAGATGGAACAGAGTTGCTTGGTTGGCTTCCCCGCAGTGTTCGTCGCATACCCATCCCTCCTCGGCTGGCCCGGCGGGTTCGCCTGAAACTACTCGATGAGTCACTTCCGTTCGAAAGCTGACGACGAAGTGTTTGGGAATCCGCTCCGTTCACATCCAGCTCAACAGGTTCCGGCCTTTTTACGTCCTTCCGTCTGGGCGGTGCGTCTTGGCCCCGGGTTTGCTGTGTAGTATTAGATACAGCTTGATCGTAGCGAGCGAGTACTTCCTCAGGGTCATCTCCGTCTCGTACTTGGGCAATGGTGTGCACCTCAACTGGCACTGTTGATGAGCGCTCTATCCCTCGCTGGACGGAGTTCGTCTTATCGTCAGGTTGTGTGGGGAACGAGGTATATGGCGAAGAGACTAGAAGCGGTTCAATCGGCGGGGGAAATCCAGACACTGGGGTTTCTGAATCAGCCAGAACAGGGGTATCCACATGCGCAACGCGACAGGTTTCCGGGAAGTCGGCCCCGTTGGCATCCGTATCGTTAGCCTCATCGGCTTCATTCCTCGATGTTGCTACTTCACACTCGGAAGCTGCAGATGGTGAGGACGCGGCTTCGCGATCTAGAATGGCGTTGATGGAACCAAAACCAAGACCATCGCCATCCAATTCCTCCTCTGCATCGCTGTAGATACTCGAACTGTCATCATCATCAGTCTCCCCACGAGACCTTCTCTTCCCGGTCTTTTGACTAACCGCTTCCGGTTCCATGTCGACTGACGGTAGTGTAAATTCGGCTGCATCATCGTACTCTTCAAGGCTTGGTCTTCCCTTTTCGATTTCGGGAGTGGCTGGTTGAAGTGTGATATCAGGCGGTACCAGGTTCGGATTAGGCGTGAGGGGAAGACTCTGCTCAGACGGAGCCTCCGGCAAGGGCGAGAGGGAGGTTCTGGGATAGTATGCAGGTTCCGAGTCAGAGTCATCAAGCGGGATATTCTCCTCTTGACTTTCTGCATTACCCCTTGCAGCCGTATCCGTGCTCGCGGCGGACACTTCATTATCAATATGTGCCTGCTTTTGCCCGTTCTGCTGCACAGAACGAGATATTATGTTGCCGATGGCATGGTCGTTGGAGAAAGACGAATTCGGTGTTTCCTCGTCTGACTCCGATAACGTCGACTCATTGTCATTGACCCCCTGCTGAATCAGCTCTGGTTGCGCACCGTCTTTAGTAGCTCGGATGCTGCCGAATGACGGGAGAGCTGCACGAGGTTTCAATATCCCGTCAAATTCGTCTACTTCGGTGGAGCGCAGGGGAGAGGACTTCCTCTTGTGGAGACCAAACCAGCTAGTTTTCGATTTCGACTTTCCGGGAGGCGACTCGGGGACGATCTCCTCTGGGGAAGTCGGTGGACTTGCAGCCACTCCAACTACTTCCGCCTCATCATCAAAGCTAACCTTGACGGATTTCCTTCGATGATTCGATCGAATTCCATCATCAGATGCCACGGATGTCGCGTCCGAAAGTTCGCTAAGAGGAGGACCAGGGCGCAATATGCCATGAATTCTGCCGTCGGGGGACAGGGAGCTGTTCCGTGTAACCTTCAAGGCGGACTTAGCCGGTGAAACCGAGCGAGGAGGAGGTTGATGTAACTGCTCACTCCCCAGATTCATCACAGTGAGCTGCGTGGGGAAACGAGCTGATCTACCAGGACTGCTCGATTGGCGCAGTTGGGCCGGCTGGAGCTCTCCGTCTAATTCCGCCATGAGATTCGATCTTGGTGGACTGACAGGGGGTGTGCGTAATGACTCTGGTGCCCTTTCGGAAATTGGTGGTGTTCGAACCCTTGGAGCCTCTTCCGAAAATGCTGCCTTGTTTACTAGTTGAGCCTTCTGTTCCTTTGCAGGCTCTGGCTCAGAACGTTCCTTAGTCTGGCGGTCTTCCATGATTGTGGGCGGCTTTTTGATCTGGGGACGGGATCTGATATCGACAGACGCGGGACTCCGGCTCGGGGACTGTTCATAAGCTTTGTGTTCACGGTGACGCACCGTACGAGAAGAAACTGGCGGGGTACTCGGTTCATCGCCCCGGGTCACAATTGCCGCTTGAGCAGCTGCAAGAGCAGTTCCCACAGCACGAGGACTTCTTCCAGGGCTTCCGGGTCCGGGTTGCCGACCAACCTTGTTAGGTTGGGCGATGGGGCGCTTGTTGTGAGGAACGTCCATTTGTGTAGCATGATCGTTTCGTAGCGCACCGATCGCTTCGTCTCGGCGGTCGGGAAATCCCGAGGGAATCGTCGGAGAGTTGGTACGAGAGTTCATAGGATAGGAGAAGTTGATCGAATTCCTGCTTTCCGACCTCTGGTGTCCCGGCGACGCCTGGCCGACTCCGGGGCCAGCACCAGACTGCGGACTCTCAGGCTCTGCTGCTGGCGAATTAACGTTTATCGGTCCCCCCGAAGCCTGTGTATGTGGAGTGGACGACCACACATGCGGCCCCAGGCTAACAGATCGCCGTTCCTGGTTTGTCCGCGCATTATATTGGGGCGGGATGGACGGAAGTGGCGGCGCGATGCCTGGGGCCGACATCGTCGAATAACTCGACGTTGGCCGATGAGGCGATTGATCCCGAAACGTCCGAGCGGCCATAGAGCCAGAGCTGTTAACCCGTCGAAGGCCATTGCGACTGGATGGGCGAAGACTAGGCGAGCCGCCCGATTGCGAGGAGAGAGACGCCTGTCGCTGAAGCATTCGCTTGGTCTGGACATTTTCAATAGGAGTCGGGGTTGGCGTCAGACTGCGGAGAGCGGCGGCGGCAGCGGCGGAGGAAAGGCTATTGGACGAAGGCTGCGATTTGAGAAAGGCACGGGTAGCGGCCGATTGTGCGGACTGCGTCGAGGAAGTCGAGAGTTGGGGCTGTAATAGTTCCTCAGTCAGTGATTTGCGCGATATCAATTGATGCGTCCTGGTCGAGGAAGGACGGGAACAAACATGATGTTGTGAGGCGCTCCTCTTTTTGCGAAACATGGCTCAGCAGGCACGCCTGCTATCAGGCTGGCACGAGAAAATGCGATAAATAGTAAGCTGTAGCAATTGAATCTCCTGGCGGACAAAAAGATCGACCGGTAAAGAAGGGATTGGCGCCTGAAATGGTGGGCGAACTACTAGCACTTAGCAGGAGTGCTGAAGGGAAAGCGAACGCGAGAGCGAGAGCGAGAGGAAGAGCCAGGGGGAGAGGGAGGGAGAGGGAGGGAGAGGAAGGGAGAAAGAATGATGATGATGATGATAAAGAGCAGGGGTAAAGAACAAATAATAAAGCCAGCAAAGAAGAAGTAATAATGATACCGAGGACAATCGATGACGATGATTTCATGAGTGGAAGAAGAGCCCGACTGGAACTGAATTGAGGTTGAGCACTGCGTCATTCCCGCCTAAACAGGAAACTTCACAGCCACAACCTACACTAACCTTCGTCGATTCGCACAAACCTCTCCATCGATCTCTCTCTTGTCCCTGGAAATCTCAGATCTTGCAGAATCTCGGAGTCGCAATTTCCCTTAAGAAGCTAAGCACTGAGCAGCCCAAGCTTAGTTGTCTAACAAGATCATTTCGAATATCCACCCAACCACACTACCGTGGTTTAGTATATTTCTGCACCGGGGAGATCCTGATAGACCCAGTTCTTTCCGAGCCCTATATCGTACTTGACTACATACTTCCTCTGCAAGGTACAAGGAACACGCAGCTCAAAATCGATGAATGCAAGGACTGTCATCCTGTTGCAATTCGGACTTTTTTGTCCCTGCATGAGAGGAACGTCCACCGATGAGCATCAAACGGATTTGAACCGAGGACTGCGCGAGTGGCTCAAGATACTAAGTAGAAGAGTCTGCTGGCAACAAGCGAATACAGATTTCTCTTCAACGGCATCCCATCTGGATTCAATCTACACCCCACGGCATTTGTATCCACAGCATGTCCGTGTTGCACATCAAGGCCCCAAAGCCTTCCCCGGTAGCCAGTACACAAAAAGCTAACAATTATCATTAATATCAATTGAGCGTGCAACCCGCGCATGAGTAAGGTAAGGTATCCGGCATTTATATACAAATCATGGCCAAGCCCCGTGATATCTCCCCAACGCCGAATATAGAAATAATGTACGTAACAAGAGTATGGTTCGTTGTAGTATAAAAAAAAAAGAAGCGGAGCTCATTTTGATCATTGCAGTTTGTCACTGTCCATTCGACCAGTCGGGGACGGTGGGGGTATGTAAGGATTAGGGAATAGTGAGGATCAGAGAGAGATAGAGATCTCTTTACGCCATCAAAGTCCCGTACGCGATGGCTAGGAAAGCTGGTAGTATGGTTGTGATGAAGGTAGGTATTGTGGTAATCTCGAGTCCGGCGTTTTCTAACGACGAGGTGGTGAAGACAGTCTCGAAAGAGATGTGGGAGGAATTGAAGCAATTCGTGTCGTTGACTTCGGCGACGTCTTCGGGTTCGGCGAAGGTGATATCGGCACACTGCAGAAGGTTCCAAGTTAGATTGGATACTTGCCATGCGATGGAACTGAACAAAGACAACATACGTTATACAAGGCTGCACCGTGTTGAGCGAGCTCAATGACCTGGATCGTCGCATTATCGCCAACATTAAACTCGATGCCAGCAGGCAGCGGGACCTGCGGGAGACAGATTGTGCCAGGGTAAGGGTCGTTGTCTGGGCCGACGATCTCAAAAGGCGTGATCATGGGATGGCTCATGTTCGGTGGCACTGTGCCTATACCTAGGTTGATGTACATCATCGCTCGGGAGTGACCTTGAAACCAGCCTGGTTGCATGGCGATTGCACCGCCATGGATAGGCCATCTCGTTCGGTTCGTGGATGTGGGCATACCGCCGCCTTGGAAGCGTTAGCAAGCGTATTCCCTCATCTCCGAAGGCTTATTTATCAGGGGACATACAAGGGTACATCCATTGCATTCCATAAGGATAAATCAAGGTCTCGTTGTCGCTAGTGTAAGCAGCACCAAGACCTTCAGCTTCCTCGACCGTCCCAGTGGTATGCAGATTATTGCCTCTGTATCCAGGATAAACGATGACCGTATGAGCATTAACCAACCCGATGCAGAGCATGGCACCGACTAGCCATCGCGACGACGAGGTTGAGAGTTTCATATTAAGGGCTGGAGGTCCTCCTGGACTTGCCGGTCTGTGACAGCGGAAACAGAAGAAAAGGGAACCAAGAAACTCCCAAAATCCTTCCAAGTTCCTTCACAAGTCACGACTGCCTAGAAATAACCAGGGCAGCAAGGTAAAAAGGTTAGATGTAGAGGCAGGGCAGAGGCATCAGTCGTTTTGAATCATCCTCGAAACGAAACAAGCTTCCACAACCAACAGAGAAGAAAAACGACAGGCGGGTTGGCCGCGCCCTTTTGAGGCAGACGGAACCATCATTCGATTTCTGCAGTTGCTCTCACATTTAGGCCTTAGCGGGGAATCCAGCGACTGTGTGGACGAGTGAGAGGGCAGATCACGATGTGACAACGCCTGCAGGCCACGACAGGGGCCCTTCAGAGACCAGTTTGCTTTGATTGATGTTCGGTTTCGGCACGGGTATGGGACTCGATGGTTGCACGGATGGCGAGCCTGCCTGTGAGATTGGCTGGAGAAAAAGGTCCAAGACAACTAGGATGCAAGCGCATCATCTCGAGCGAGGGTTGGGAGGGATTTCATTCGTGGATTGGGATTCTCTCGAAGCGCCGGATCGGAGACTACTTGGAGGAGGGGAGATCACAACCCCGGCGCTTAGAGGAGGATTGTGAGTGGTTATAACATTTGGAATCATTCTCTTGTTTGTATCTTGATATCTTGTCTTGAATATTCAAAATTTGAATTAATATATTTCGTACATAGTTGATTATCATGAATTGACCGCCTGCATAAGATAACCGCTGCATCTCCACAAAGTCCCAAAATCCCAAGCTTATCACCATCAAGCCATCACCACATCCAACTAACTCCCCATTGCATTGCATCCCAGCATGCATCCAATTCCCCATCCCAATCACACACTCCCCTCCTCCTAATCTCACCAGTCCATACTTTTCAAGCGTAAAACTAATAATAATAATGCCCCACACAACCCGCCGCAACCCCCCCTCCTCGCAACAACACAAGCGCCTCCAAATCACCGACTCCTCAGGCTGGACGCATATCACAACCACAAAAACCGCGCGCCGTCTCCACCGCAGCAACAAAGCCCGCGATACTAATAAGGTTAACTCCGAAAACCTTCGCCACGATGATCAAGAAGCAAATCAGGAACATGCAACGATCGAACCACTCGTTCCCGCCGAAGCTCCCGCCGCCGTAACTCTACCCGATCTCCAGAAAAAGCTTACCGAGTATCAACTGCGGTGGGAGGGGTCAGAGACATGGAATGGTGCTCGGGGGGCGCTACAGCGTGCTTTTAAATATAGTGACGACGACAATAACGACAAGGATAAGGAAGCGGCGGGGGTTTCGATTGTTTGCGTTGGGCTTGGAAGTCCCAGTGGGTTTTTGCGCGGGGGGTGGGTTGATCGTAGGACTGTGTCGATGTATCAGCTTGCTGCGTTGGCGAGTGTCAAGGGGTGGATTGGTTAGTTTTCTTTTCCCTCTTCTTTTACTATCCCTAATTTTTTTTAAAAACAACTAAAGATCTAACATGGCAAACCTACCCTCCAGAAAAGAAACTTCCCCCCCACACACTAAAAGCCTACGCCCAAGACCCCGTCTTCAACAACCACGACAAATCCCTCCTAAACTCCCTCGGAATCTCCGTCCTCGAGCACCCTGGTGCCTTTGCCCAAGTCTCCTCGCGAACAATTCTATTCTGTCCCGGTGCAGAGCGGAGACATCTGGAGCTGCTCCTTGCCAGGGATCCGGCGGTTGTACTGGGTGGTCCGCTAGAGGATATGGACTCAGATGTTGTGAAGGGGTTTATTCGGGGGAGGGACTCGGTGCGGCTGGCTAGGTTTGAGGAGCAGGAACATGCGTTTTGGGGGATGGGGGTTTATTATGCTCCTCCGAAGGAAACGGGATAAAAAGAAGTCAAGTTCAAGCCCGTAAAGGGGTTGAAATGGTATAGTTCAGTCTACGACGTTGCGAGGGACGCAATGATGAGGCTACTGAAAGGCGTAGCTAGCGTCCGGGACCAAAAGCAATATGCTATTCGTTCGGGCTTATTCATTCGCCTGACGGATTCAAATCATCGTGAAAATGCCTAGCGAGCTACATACAAGCATCCAGACCCGCACTCATAAAAACAATCCTTGCAAGAAGGCAGCCTCGAAGGTAAAGCAAAGCCATCCAGCCAGAAAAAAAGCCCGCCAGAAATTAAGGTACAATCCAAGGAACATGAAGCCAACCTCAACACCAACCAAAGATGAGAAACCCGTGATAAATAAAAATAGAAACACTCGTCAGAACATGTGTACGTTAAAATCATGTATAAAGAACCGAAGGTATTCGTGAGATGTCAACGTAAAGAAAATAAGAAGAATATGCAGCCGCGACTATGATGCCGTTGCACCATTGCAATCAGGGATCTTGATCCCCGGCTTCAGGTTGCGGCCTGGGTCCATGAGACCCCATTTGTCTTCCCACTGCATATCACCTTCGTTAAAGCTAGCTTTCCAAGGTTCGTCGAAAGCCTCAAACCTAGCGCATTGTTAGTTACAAGCAAAACACCCCAGGATAGAGTATGAAAAAAAGCATACCAGAAATACTCCGTCCCATTCTCCAAAGCCTGGCACACCCAATCGGCCATGAACTGGTTCATCTCCGGAACACCAGCAACAGAACCAGAGGTATCATCGGGACAATTGGCGCCATCTCCACAATCGTTCCCTCCGCCGCTCGGCCACCCGACTTCCGCGATCACGTTCCCCTTATTCGTGCCCTGAGTCAGGGGAGCATCGTGATTGTTCCAGAAGGACCAGGTCCAACTGGCGGCGTTGTCAACCTCCACGCCAGCAAAGAAGGGATGGACGTTTGACATGACGACGTCGGTTGCGGCCGTGAGGGTTTCCTCCCAGTTGTCGCCGAGGTCCGAAGTAGCAATCTTGAGATTCCAGTTGTTATCTGAGAAATGGGATCTCACTTGGCGCATGTAGCGGGTAAGGTTCTGTCGGGCGTGCTCTATGGTGTCGCCTGCACGGTAGAGGGCTTCATTGCCGACAATGGCGCCCTTGAAGATAGAATGGTCATCGGTGTTATCGAGGATATCGTAGAGTTGGCTGATCTGTCGATCGTTGGTGGAGGTGTTGGTATCGATCCAGACCCCGAGCCATATTTTCATGTCTGTCAGCTCGAGACGGTCGATGGCGTGGAGCACCATCTCTGTCTGGTTGCAGTCTGTGCCGTACAGTCGCACCGTGTTGGTCAGTTGGGAAAGGACAGCGATGTCACGGGTGACATTGTTCTGAGACGGGGGCCACTTGTCACACTCTGGGTGCTGCACGCCCCAAGGCGTGTAGTCAATCCCAGGGAACACCTTGTGTAACCCCTCCATAGCCATAAGAGACTTAATCTCATCGGAATCCTTACTGAGATCACCATTTGCATTCTCGTCATCGCTCGCTGATGCTGAATCATCATCATTACTTCCTTTATCTCGATTCCCCAAGATACCACCAACAACTCCTCCAACAATGGCTCCCACCACAATGAAGGCCAGAATTAATCCAATGATCCACCCACGTTTTCGACTGGCCCCAGAAGGCTGAGGCCTGGCAAAGTGACTTCCTTTTTCCACTGCCTCCAGGCGAGCCCCGGGGACCGGCCCGTAGGAAGAATCAGCTGCCTGCTTAGATCCGAACAATCCTCCAAAGAGCCCCCCGGCTGCGCCTCCTGCAGCTGCAGCGCCAGCTGCGTTGGACCTCTTAGAATGAGGAACGGCATGTAATCCGTCATCCCCATCATCGAAAATTTCATCTGGATTGATATCGATAGGATAATCGTGGGCACTATAAGCGGAATTTCGCTGATACGGCCCTACGCTATGGGCCCCCGCATTCTGGTAAGAGTTCTCGAAGAAACTGCGTTGAGACGACGCACCTGGAGGCGTCCAGTTCCCTGCCGGAGCAGCAGCGGCCCCCAACGCCGCATTCGAGCCGAAAGTTTCATGGGAGTGAAGACCCTCTGAGCTCCCAGCTGGCCCGACACTCGGTGGCGCAGGCACATATGGGTTATCCGCCCCCGTGGTGTGATAGCCTCGTTCTGCGGGGATATAGCCGACCGATGGGTCTGTTAAAGCGTCAACGCCACTCTGACGGTCATGGGTGTTGGCAACGCCAAGGGCGATACCACTGATACCGCCGCCTACGGCCGCCGGCCCCAAGTTATCCATCCCCGGGGTTGCTGTCGAGTTCGTCCGCGTGGACTGTGTGTGTGCCAGGCCGAGGCGCCCGCCGCCTTGAGAATGTCCGTATCCGGCCATCCGATGTTGGGATGGAATCGATGGGATGTCGTTGTACTGCGCCAAGTTGTCGCCCATGAGATGCCCTTCTGTTCCGTCCCCGTTGTGGTTGTATCCGCTGGACATTTTGCGGTACCACGACCGGTATCCTTTATTTTCTCGTCCAAGTTGATTTCGCTTCCTATTTCCTATCGCTGGGCTTCCGAATGCTGAGTCTTGACGACTAGTATTTCTCGATCGAAAACGCAGAATCTCATAAAAAAGAGTGCAAAACAGGCGCTGCTGATGGGATAGAAAAGGATGATCAAAAAGCAGTTGAAGGGTTGTTAATTTAATCTAACGAGGATTAGCAAGACCCTTGGAACTTCTGAAACGTCAGTGAGGCTGGAAAACAAACCAGTCAGGCTTGAACCACGGTTCAAGAGAAGAAAGAGTCGATGAACGAGGCCGTGGAGTCAGGTACAGGCACAGGCACAGGCACGAGCACAAGCACACTCACAGGAACAGAAGGAGTCGCAATCTCTCGGGATAATATGCTGATATATTGAAACACTAAATAAACGAAGGGTAGGGTATAAAGCACTAACAACGTTGAGGGCCGCAGATCTGAGGAAAGAAAAGAAAAGAGGAAGGAATAATAAGCATGAAGGAGAGAGAAAGCTTAGAGAGATGGATGGGAGGCGGAGGAGTCAGCCAAGATGAACCTCTGCATGCGGGCGAGAGTTCGAGGTTCTGAAGGTGACAACATGATCTTAGTCTAGTCTTGACTGTTGAGACCCGAGAAGCATGGTGGAGGCTGTGTCCCCGACAACCAAAATGGAGTGGTATGGACCCTGTATGGACCCTGTACTGGCCGAGAAAAATGGCCGGAGACCCTGTTTCTTACGGTATTCCGGGGTCAGGGATTACGCTAAAAATAACCCCTGTTCGGAAACGAGAGCCGGATGCAGTCGGACCTCACGTACAAAAAAAGGTAAGACACGACACGTTAATTGTGCTTGAGACACGGCTTGAATCTGCGTCACATGCCTACCTCTTCTAGAAGCTTTGTATAAGAAGGCGACAATGTCTCAGAATTCGGATTTCCGACATGATTATACCTAGTTAATGTAGTGCTTACTATGTTTAGAGTCTGTATTATCTCAGAAATAGATAGAATAAAACAATATAATATCCAAACGCATCAGTAGTAAATACTGTATAGAAGTGAAGGTACAATCAAATAGATAGAGAAAATAGAGAAGGGAACAAGTAAAGAATCAGAGAAGACATCCTCCAGAAAAACATATATCCAGCGAACCTTCCAGAATCCATTCCCACAAACATCTCAAGAATCAAACAGAATATAATCATAACTCATAGTTGAATCTCCTTCTCCCAAGTCTTCATTTCGTCCTTCTGCAAGTCACATTGTCATCACAATAATTCATCAAATCATCAAAAGACCCAAGCAAGTCCAGTGTTATTCCAACATAATCACACCACATTCTTTCGGCCAGACGGTTTTCTTCCGCAATGTCTATTTATCATACATACCGGCCGTAGTCGTGAAGAGAGTCTGTCGGGCAAAAAGAGGAAGAGAGAAGTTAAAAAAACGATCTTGGAATATAAAAGCAAAGAGGCCCATAACGGATAGAATGAAAGTAACAAGGAGGATCTTCGACTGGCAACAACTGCTTCCTTCCTAAGGCTCAACTTCTTCTGCGTCGTGCTGCGAGGCAGAAAGGGCATGCGCACCTCCAGCTTCGCGGGAAGAGGATGCAGCTGTCCTCCTCCTCCGCTCTAGGAATCTTCGCTTTCCTGCACGAGTCTCGAAGTGTGGAGGAATTGACATTGGCTCCTGGCCGGCGGCTAGCATGGTGCTGCGCATTTTGTTTCGGTACGCATCGACTGCTTAATGATTAATTATGATAAAACAATATTTTCCACTTGATCTTCTCAAGTGGTCATCGAATCAAGGCCCAAGTCAAGAGGCCTTGCACAGATGCTGTAAATGGGAAAGGTAACTTACGAGATCGTTGGAGGAATAGCATTCGCCCTGCAAAGACTCTGCTTTGGCTCCAGCTCATTCGGTAGCCCAGGTCATTCAACAGGACTTCCTTCCTATGTCGACGCCTAGAGATTATAGGCACGGCAATTTCACCATCGTCGTCAACTTGGGAAGCGGGAACCAAGATCCTGCCAACCGTTGCCGCGTCATCGTCGTCGTTGCCGTCGTTCGTCTCGGTATCATCCTTGATATATCGATTGGCAGGAAGCGCATGACTGCGGGCGCTCTTCATCTGCACCGGGAAGTAGGTGCGGGGGTACACAGAGTTGGACATGCGGTATGAATCGGGGATTTCGTTCATGTCGACCTGATCTAGCATGACTTTGACGCGAACACGACAACCTCTCTGTGTGTCATCAACGAGAATAAACTTGCGGCGTTTGCCTTCTGGTAGCGTCCCAAAGAGATCGTCTTTGCTTGGATCATGTTCATCGTTGTCCTCCACCTCTTCAACCCGGTTCGAAGTTGCAACAGCTGGGTGTCGTCCAAACGACCCGATACCGCCATCTCGAATAAGAGGCGGGATGGAAGGGCCTCTGTGTCCTGCGGAAGAATTGGCGGGCAGTGGGAATGCGGGATACCCATGGAAGACCTGAGCTGTGCGGATGTCGGTTGGTGAATGTCCAGAAGGGATGGGTGCGGGCGGGAGTGGGCGGCTGGTACCAGTCGTAAACTCAGCGGGACCTATTTACACAGAGAAGGCAACGATTGAGAAATTAGCCTACACAGAACTGCATGTGGTGAGTCACCAAATATGGCGTGGAAAGGAGGTACGCATAGATGGTAACATAGCAAACAACAAATCGTCGAATAGGGGTATGGACTCAGACAACAGAGGAGAAGCCAATCAGAAACTCTCAAAGCCAAGAGTAGAAGTACGTAGGGGGTTGAGCGTAAATGATCAAACAAAAGACTCCCGTACCCAGTGGTGTTCTATTCACTTGAGTGTAGGGACCCCAACGAGGAGGAAGAGAGAAGAGAAGGAAAATACAAAAGCTCATAGGAAACTGGCCAGCAACAGGGGATTCGGAGTGGTGTTAAGAAAATGAGCATATTATATGTGACGGAACATACCGCTAACTTCCTCGTGGGGAACGTTCCCGTCTGGTTGGGCGTGGTGATGGTGCAACTGCGGTGGCCCCATGGCCGTTAATGGTCCAAGTTGTGGACGTGGGCCGACTGGGGTTAGACTAGAGCTTGGGATGCCCGGGGCAACTGGAGTTGTAGGAGCCATATGTGGAGGAGGTGGTGCTGGAACGCCTTGTCGCCTGTTCATCTTGGCCATTCGTCGTACCCGTCTGCTTCGAAGGCGAGGATCCTGGTTGCTATTTCTCCAGCTGTCTACAGCGCGTTGGATCAGTCCACGCTTCCCTCTCAATGCCGGGTTGAGGTCCGCCAGCGCCCAGCCAACGGCATTGCACTCTGTCTCGTAAACCAGGCGGTTCCCTCTGTATTGATCCTTGTTACAACATGCCCGGGGGTAGACGCAATTCTCCGTCTTGAATTCCTGGCTCAGATTATCAACATTGACGGATTCGACATCGCACCGAATAGTATACTCCATCTTCACCCGATCACGCGAATACTCAAAGGCAATCCATTGCACTCCGTTACTATCCTGTCGTACGACTAGGGGGGTTGTCGCTGGGATGGGACCTGGTGCTGCGCTGGAACTTGCCCCAAGGTTAGGGCTTTGATGATTGCCATTATTTGCGGAAAGAGGTGCGCCAGTCCCAGGATGTGGTGGGTTCAAGAGAGCTCTCTGGGGCGGAGTCGGCTGTTGTACTGTGGCGGTAGTAGGACTAGTTAATGTATTAGTTGGGGGCTGGGAGGATTGATGTGGTAACTGAGAGGTGCTAGTTTGATGGGGCATCATCAAGGACTGGGATGTGAGAGGGTGTTGTTGAGGTGAGGGGTGGGCTCCATATGGTGAAGGCTGCACGGGGTTGAGGGCTGTTAAAGCCTGTTGGTATCCATATAGAGTCGACGTCATTTGGGGAGATTGTGTATAGAGACTTCTGTTATGCTGCTCGTGTGTCTGGGAAGCCACTGAAGCAGGCGAACTTGATTGGGGCGTATGGTACATCGGTGGGTAGGGTCGATGCATTTGCGTTGTCGCCATGATTTCCTGAGGACCTAGAGCAAAATTAGACACCGAGACTTGAGACCTAAGTTGACTAACAATTGATGCGGATTGGGGCTTTGGGATCAACTGTGAAGCGGCTAATATGCTATGAGGGTTTGCTGTCCCGTGAGACAAAATGCACTTACCGCTAGATGGGAATTGGCCCGGCGCGCTCGCCGTGGTGTAAGACGGATGCGATGTATAATAGGTTTGATCTTGAGGCTGTGGGCTGTATGGATGCTGATGATGCAAGACCCCGTTTCCTAGTGTATGAGGCCCATACGATCCAGGAGAGATGTTTGGGTTAGATTGGTGGGGCGACTCGGGTTGCTTTGGTTTTTGCGCGAGGCCTGGTGGACCAGGATGCTGAAGGTGCAAATGATGAGAGCCTTGATGCCCCGAGATAGAGTGCTGTTGTTGTCGCAACTGGGACTGAAGACAGTCAGCAATGATCCATGTGTATATCTAACACCCAACGCTGCATGACAGGAAAACTGCATAATCCTCGGCAGCCACATGATAGCGTGGCTGCAATTCTTCAGACCCAAATCATGGGTAGCGGGGTGATATCCAGATCCAGGTATTTTTCTCCAGCCGCGAGGCCAGCGTCGGATTGGGGAAGCTCATTTAGGAGAAGCAAGCTGGCTAGTCTAGACATTCCCCAGTACAAGATTTCCCGTACTAGGTAGCGAGCCACATTGTCCATGGTTGGAGTTCTTGTAGAGGGAGCATCAGTCACACTAGGTGTGACCAAAGTGAGCTGACTCCCCATTGTAACGACGACGTTTCCAAGTATCTCGTGGTGGCTGTTTGGGTTGCACACATGCTGTTTCGCGAAGCATTCCAGTGCAGCGCTCGCGGGCCACCGCCCATGTCGACCGGAGACTCGCACAAGACTGACTCTAGAAAAAACGGCAAGTATTATGCCAGAAAGATAGGGTCTTGCAAAACCCCACGGTGTGGAGAACAGGTGTTTGGAGCCTCAATTTGGATGGAGACTGATGCACCGGCATTTTGAGGGTCAAGTCGGTAGCGCCAAAGTCCAGATATTGGTAACTGGTCACCGCACGTTCACCGTGTGCCGTCATATTCTTATCGCAAGGTCGCCATTTTTGACCGCTTGATGTTTTCCATAAGACCAGAAACTTGGCTGGCTTCCCAGGTCTCTCCCGGTACCTACCATGTGAAACGAGCCAGGATGTCCTTGGATGAGGCCGAAGAGGAGCAGTGAATGGGGAATAGAGAAGAATTCCAAGAAGAAAACAAAACAAAGGGGCAAAAGAAAGCAAAACCTTACAGGGTGGTCAACAGGCTCGTCCTTGTACTTGGTCGCAGTGGGATGGGCAAGGTCATTCGGGACAATGCCAGTCATGACTGACCTCCAACGGCCTTGTATCGAGCAAGACTCGTTCCTTGATGGTCGACTCAGGGTCTCATCTCATGTATTCTGTAGATTGACAAGTCTTAGAAAGGTTGGGCGACAGTTGCTGAGGGAAGAAGGACACAACAAGACAAGGTTAGAAGCAGTTGAAGCTTAAGGTAGGCAGAGCAACGGTAGTGGCTCATTGAGCTGTGGCTCTGGACTGGGGGTGTAGGGGGTGGGAATGGAAGATGGATGGGCCTTGTTAAACGGTGCGCTGCGAGTGTGTGGAGGGTCCAGGGTCGTTATTTAGCTGCGCCGCAGACCCATCCTGTAGGCAGGCAGTTGCTGAAGGTCCAATCCAACTATGCCAGAACAGGAATAGAGACAGAATGAACCGGAGAGAAAGTCGAGAGCATGAGGGAATAAAAAGCCAGAGAAATTTTTATAAAATAAAATAAAATAAAGAAAAGGGAAAAAAAAAAAAAAAAAGATTTGACCAGGGAGGGAAAATAAGGGCACGGCGTTGCAGGACTAAGTCGAGGAGGAATTCACTGACTGGTGGGGATATCAAGATGAGCTTGTTACTAGCGGCAAGGTGGTGGTGTAATATTAACCAGGATAAATGCAGGACGCAGGAGAAAGGCGCGAATGTGACAGCAGAGTCCAGACAGGACAAGAGGAATGGATAGTAAAAGTAATCGATTCGGCCAGGTCCAAGCTCAGCTCAGGCCAGAGATGGCCAGGGTCAAGAATGATTTGCAGCGTGCAGCCACGGGTGCGTGATCAGAAGAGGAACTCTTGGACCAACCTGGATGAGAGTAGGGGAATTTTTCTCGGGAGAAATCCCTCGGTGCAGAGAGTAGTGGTGACAGTTAAGCCAGAGCACACTGCAGGTGGGAGACTGATTGATTGATAAAAGAAGAGTTTCTGGATGGAAATAGATGGAGTAGAGCCGATCTGAGGTTGAAATCAAGAGAAGAAGAAGAAACGAGATTGCTTGATCTCCAGGAAGGATGCCGATAATAATGATAATAATAATAATAGTAATAATGGTCCAGGTGGGAAAAGGAAGAAATCCAGGCTGAGAGTCAAGACAAAGAACTGGAGCCCAGAGTGATCTTAAATCAAAGTGAGAAAAGCCGGGGTACTTTTTGTGCACGTTAGTGCGTGTCTTGCTTTCGAGGCCCGTGTTGGAAGAGATAGCATCAACAGTTAGCGATCGATGGAGGACTCAAGGAGAGAATAGAGAGATTAATGAAGGTATACTAGGAGGCTCGATGTAGTCGGCAGTCAGTCGCGTAGGTTGCTGATATCATCAACCTTCTTCAAAAGGGCACAGATGGAATCATTCGAATGATAATAATAATCATCTTAATACAGGATAGTATGCGCTGTGTCAAGGAGGGTATCTACATCGAGCTCCGTCCACCTCGGATAGTAGAAGTGGTCTTGGTGAGTCCGTGACAGGGGCTGGTTGGCTAGAATGATACATTGCTGTTCTTTGCTTACTTTCGCTGAAGGATGAGCTCTTGTCCTTTGAGGCTGCTGTGAATGTCTAAGTCTCAAATACGTAGCGTACTCCGGTTTTACTGTCATCAAAGAATGAATGATAGAAAAAATTCCCTATTGGCATCCGAGGTCTTGGGATCCACCCACTTTTTGCTTTTAAGTTCTGGATACGTACCTAGGTAATAAGATGTATACCAACGTTGTCAATGTCAGGTACGCTTGGAAGAATGAGACTGCAACTGTTGATCAGCCAAAGCAGTTGCTTACAGAGTACTACGATCAGTAGTACTTTAGTAGTAGCTAGTAGTAGTGGTATACTCCGGAGTTCTACTCCGGAGTAGAACTTCCAAGCTCGACAAGACCCGCACGGCAATATTCCATGGAGTCATGGACAGTTCACTCGATCTTGTCAAGTTGTCACACTCCGAGTCCGGTATAGGAAAGAGCGATCTAAGAATGATGGACTTGCTGCCGTCAGCCTTGTTCCCACCGGCGCCAGACGCCAAATCCACCCCTCCCGAGGACTCCATCGAATCAGAAGGGGCTAGACGAGGGTCAGAAAGCCCGCCCCATCGAGTTCCAGGTCCCTCGGATCATCAATTGGTGAGATTAAGATGATGATGCCACCCTTCCCATCCCAATCATGGTCGTCCCTCCTTGGCCGCATCATGGATTTAACTCGAAACGCTCTAACGGTCAGCATTCACCCATCCACCTGGAGGGGGAAAGAAACACCACAAATAACGAGAAGAAGAGGGAAAGTGGGAGAAAGAGAGTGATACCTAATACAATTAACATTATTGAAGAAGGTCTTGTGTAACGCTGGAGTTGTCACCGCCATCTTCAAGTTAGTTGGTACTATCTCCCCTCAAGCCCTGCTGCTGCTTTCCGCTGGTACGTACTCCGTACATAAACTTGTCGCAAAATAACATTAATATCGCCCATCGAAGTTCTCAGTCGTGACTCGAACTTGAATTGACAATGGCATGGACAAATCGGTGGTACGGAAACTACGGATGGGCTGACGGACGGGCGTTTACTTTCCGTGCCATCCAGAGGCAGCCTGTCAGGACTCATCATCGGCCCCGCAGATGCTTCCCTTCAATCAGGGCTTGAGGGCCATCTTCTAGTGTGTCTTGGCATTGGGGACTCGATAAAGCAAAAATATCATCTGCCTTTCGACTCTTGAGTCTTTACTCTCAAGTTTCAACCCTCGATCTCGATTCTCGAGGCTTCAAGAGTCAAGAGAGCAAGGCGGGCTGGCGATAAGGTTCCCTCAGCCACACTGTAATAAACTAGCCTGAATATGCTCTCGTGCATTCTTTCCATGTGAAACGAAACATATCAGAGCTTGGGAGCCTGTCCATCGATGAAGAGCCTCGATTTCCTTCCTGAGCTGTATCACCACTAATAATCCCAACGTCATGAATAATGACAGCTGAATCTGTCCTACCTAAATTGTGTGTCTTGCTTGCAGATACAAATTATCTCTGGTTGGATGTCATCGAGTGTCACCACGCGAAGAGGGGTTGAGGTAACCTCGCTTTATCACCAGGTGCTCAGAACATACATACAGCCATACCCTATCAATCTCTACCCCGTCAGAGCCCTTCCCCGTCTTGAAGGTCATGGGAATAATAATAATAATAGACGAGCCCTGGTCTTGCTCCCGTCAGCCGAGCTTGCTCGTTGAACATTCAATAATGCATCTCTGCTCAAGAGTCTTTCCAGAAGAGGGCTAGCGCGTCGTCGTAATCGGAGCTCTCTCGATTATCAGCTAGTGCTTCTAGCGTCAGTTTGATGGAGTATTCGAGCTGAGTGCAAGAGTGACGGTGTTGATTGGCACAGTCATTGTGATCTGATGCAGGGTGTCAAGGCCGTTCCGCACCCCCCGTCGCTTGCCGCCCATCGGACCATTTCCATCTCAGTCCCTCGATGTCGATATTGAGGAGGGGATTATCATACTACTTAGAAGTTAGGAGACCCTCTTCTAGACTGTCAGTGTCGAACAATGTCGCATGGCTGTCTATAATCGAAGCGGGGTGCTTGATCTTGACCCGGCCACTATACTACCTAGAACGTGGGACAGCTCCCAAGGGTGGCTAACCAATTATTATTAGCGAGGTACTAGCTCAGTAGCTAATCCTTCGCGAGGATAAGGTGTGGGTTTCTGAGAGACACAAGGCTGGAATCTGGATACCATGAGCTCTTCAGCGGCTCATAATGTCTACAGTCTGTACGCAGACTTTGGAGCACACCCGCTCTTGTGACCATAGACGCCACGGTTACCCATCTAAGCATGGATGATATCTGTAAAACAATCTGCCCATGCAGTTGAAGGTCTTGACAGTTTCTATGAGGAATGGTCTGATTTGGTAAGACTGCGGCAACCAGAGCAGATGCACACAAGATATCGGCTCGTTCCGCCTATCTTTGGTTCGTATTCCGTCTAGATATGGGTTACTTGTATCTCTGGACTCCTGGAGTCTGTTGGCACGGAGGGGTCAACGATATCGAAGACTTCGAAGTGAGCTGCAGGATCATTATGACGCTTTTCCAGTCTCAAAGGTGGAGCCATCTGCGGGGCATAAAGGATCGCACATCGAGAGACACGAACGGCGCAAACTGACTGGCTCGTGTTCTGGTCGATATGCCGAAAGTAGTATGGGGTGAAATTGAGGATGAGGGCTCGGCTGGTATTTTATCGCGATAATATGGTCAACTATGATGATCCGTTGGTCAGAAGCACTCAGTAATAGATTGACGGTACATGCCATAAAGATTGTTTCCCCGAAATGGACGAGAAGCGGTTCAGGACTTGTCCGTGCAATCAACAAGATGGAGTGCTGCCGCAGTTAGTTCGCATGCTTGATAGACGATCTTGCTGAACCCATGTCGACTCAGCGCAACGAGCCAGGAGCAGATCTACCGGTAGACGGGCCTGACCGTGTCTCAGCCTCTCTTCGAGAACGTCGAGGCTGGTCGGAGGTTAGCAAGTTTAGCAGCAGTTGATGTGCATGACATCCCCAGTCGACGATCCTTCCTGAAACACGTTAAGGGCAGTTTAGAAAAGTTAAACCGTCCAAAGTTGAAAGGATTCACCTGGGCAAATGCCGCAGCACTACTACTACAACTACTTCCTTCGGAGTAACTTGCACTACTGTATCAAATTACCAAGTTGATCTGCCCAGGGATGGTGAATTCCTCTTCGGCTCCGGAGCATAGCCTCCCCGCCAGTTAGCGGTGGCTTATGTGCCAACAATATTCGAGAGTCGAGACTCGACTTCGAACTCTTGAATCCTGAAGCCTGAGACACAAATCTTCAGGAGCATGTCATCGTTGTCATCAGGTTGGAAATTCTCCTAGCCGGACTCTCGCAAAATTGAACGATTGGTTGGCAAATGTCTGCAAGACTGGTCCATGGTGTCCCCTTCAAGATTATTATTATTATTTACCAGGTGTTATCCTGGGCTGTGTTCTAACCTTAACGGTCATGTAATATCAGCCGGTGGGTCTGATGTCTCTTTCATCCTCCGATAGACCGCGTTCTCTTTATCCAACGGAGGGCATGGAGTCTCCTCCGTCGATAGCGGGAACAATTATCACCTCAACACTAATCACCTTCCTTTCTTTTGCAGGATCTTAGATTTGGACAAGTTTACAGCCAGAAATCTTGACCCTCTTAGCCTCTTGGCACTAAGCCGGACCACTGGCTGCATCCCTAGCCCCGGTCGAGATTCCTTTACAGTCGTACTAAGTTTATCAAGGTTTTCTAGGTTCGATTGAAGTCAAGTTGCGACTATTCATACTCCTAGTCGACGGAGCTACGCTGAAGTTTCAGCAGCACAACAACAACAAATATCAATTTACAGGAGTGTTCCAAGCTGGCACTTGGAATTTGTCATCAGTTGCCTTGGGCACTGATTTGAAATTAATAAGAAAATACACCCATTTCCATATTCATTCTAGACTGATTGGTTGATCCAGATGCTTGTCAAAAGCACTGCGCCTAACGGTCCAAGTACGGAGTACAAGCGGCCGCTTGTGGTCAACATGCCGCAGCCATTCTCTGCCGATGAAACCATCTCGCCTACTAGCCGAGTTGATCTCCTTGAGAGCCTCGGCTTGATTCAGTATTCCCGTCTTCTGTTTCAATCCGAGGACATGCTGTTAGAACTGAGGAATCTAGGACCCTCATCGAATCATGGTTATCGCCATTATTCCATCCCGGTGCACAACAACCACGAGTCTACGGAGTAGATTCGATTCATATACCTTGATCTATTTGCGGAGAGCTGGGCATATTGCAAGTGGACTCCTCCACCTCCTCCATAACTCCATGATCATCATATCCTGCCTAGCCAGCGCTGATCCGCGCTATAAGATAGCTGGGTTATGAATTCAAAAGACCACCTTGTCCACAACTCGAAAATATCAGCATCGCGAGTCGGCATGGCCCCGCCAAGGACAAAGAGATACGTACTCTGTAAAATGAGGATAAAAATAATGAATGAAGAGGGGGCGGAATTCTCCGCAGCGGACCAGATCGAGCTTGGGTATGGGTCCAGAACAAACTTAACACGGGCCAAAGAGCCGCTTCTGGGGATGGGACTTCATGGATCGATGTTGTTGGATTCAACAACATCCCTATATATTTCAGCCGATGCGAAAGTCTATCTCCGCGCCTTCGCGATTCGCTACGAAATTCGCCGAGAGCAGTTTCAAGAACAGATTTGGAATCCTTTCTCGTTCTTCATCGGGATATACGGAAGAGGCGCAAAGTTAAAGATATTGGTGATGGAGCCTCTGCGCCTACATTGACCTTGATTCAATAATAATGATTTTGTTGACTGGCACGCCTTTATGGGCCCGTATCGACTGGTAGTTCTAGATGCTGCGAACGATACGACGACTCCATAGTCCATACAATCCGTCACGGGCCGAACAACGGAGGAATCAGTCAGATTTTAGCCTGAGAACATGTGATCTACTAACTTCGAAGCCCTACCCAAGTCTCAAGTCTAAACTTTCGAGAAGTCGAGCAATTATTAATGAATCGAAGGCAACCGGTGCGGCCCCACCATCCGGAGAAGAGTCAAAAATACGAATTCTATTTCTCCGTGTCAAGTCTCTCAAGACTTTAAGACTTGGAGAGAGTCGAGACGGTACGGTCCTTCTTTGTACGGAGTATCATCGAGGCCGGAAGGATCAACAGAGATGACTCTGGCCTGTCCGTCAACCGAATTAATATCCTTTCAACTTACAAGGGTCAGGACATTTAGGCGCGAGCGGAATCATCATTCTAAAGCCGGTTAAGCCATGCTCAAGCCCAGGAAAAGGACCGCTAGTCGATAATTTCCCGCGCACTGACACTGGCACTATAAACGGGTGATTATCGGTAGTGAAGATGGGCCCGATGGATCCCTCTGCTATGGAGTCTGCTTTTGTGCGACTTTCAGCCAGCTGCCAGAGGTCTAGGTCTACCTTCATGAAGCTCTTATGAAAGTGCTGTTCATCGGCAACCAGACAAAGACCGAGGCTGGCCTGGTACTTTCAATCAAATATTATTTCTAAACCGAGTGCGACCCTACAGAGTATGATAAAGCAAAACTTTAGAAGGAATTACAGGCTTGATACGGTATCGTGTGAGACAAGATCTTCACGTTGAGGCCAAGGGAGAAGGAAACCAGTTCCGACTCCCGAGGAATACAAAACACTGAAGACACAAGAGAGACAAAGTTTTGGCTTGTTTCACTGAGACTTCTGGCAAATTCTTCAAGTTCAGGCTCGTCCTTGAGAAAAAGTTTAATTATTTCACCGATTCACCGACAATTTGCCAGATGTGAGCAGTGACAAAGCTTCGCGGCCACTTTTTACCCTTGCGATGCAGCGGCGTATCCTTACCGGCTAATACCAAGTCAGACTTCAAGTTGTACTTTTGGGTATCGAGAAGCCAACTGAGATATTGTTGCTTCAGAATCCTCATCGTCTCCGTTAACGACCCCCTATGATTGGGGGAATCTCAAACAGCCACCATGACGGTTCGTCATCGGGGAGACTTGACATCTCAGCTAGGTCCTCGTCCCAAAGCACCTCCTACTCGAGCAGATTCCTCGATAACCCGTCAAGAAGCGAACAGGAAGAGAACAGAATAGCTTTGTTATCAACCGACCCATCGCCGCGCATGTGAAGAGCATCCAACATTCCCACCTTTCATTTCCCATCCATCGAGTCTCATGTTGACAGGTGGCCTAAAAAGTAAACATAAGGTTAAAAAAATAAATAAAAAACATACATACCACTTCCTATCTGTCTGTTTTAGCGCTTGACAAGTTGACAGATGGAGGGAATCCCAACTTCCAAGGGATCCATGCCCTTGTTCTTCCGTCTAATGCATGTCTTCCCGCTGATTCCCTGTTCTTCTGCACTTGGTTACCGATGAGTTTTAGTTGGGTCCTTGATATCATCCTTTATGCGAAGAACCAGAAGGGGCATCTTCTTCTTGATGATAGTACGGAGTATAGTGGTCTTCACGTATACTTCGGTAGGTGTATTGTAGACTACTTTGTAGTGGTTAACATGCGGGAGCCTGTACAAATGCTATACAAAGATATACTCAATATATATCCGATCATCTACATTATACTCCCAACATGCCCTCACTTTTCTTCTCTGCACAACAACAACCCATAATAACAGATCCGCCATCCCCCTCTCCCTCTTCAACACCAGTTACCTAAGGTCATGATCTGATCTCCCTCCCTCCCATCACCCAACCCACCCACACAAACAAGAAAACAAAAATGACAAAAAGTGAGGCGCAGCAACGCCAAAAGAAAATATATATCGAAGCAAACAATCTCCCTACCCGAGGCATGTTACCTCTCACGCAAACCAAAAACCAAAAACAAAAAACAAAAAAAAAAAAAAACCGGGAACGCGCCAATCTATCGGTCTATCCATCCAATCCGTTAGATAGTCATAGACGCAGGCTACAGACCCACCTACCTACCTATCGAGGTATATGATAGCCAGGGGACAAGAAAAAGAGCAGGAGCAAGAGTACGGCAGGCAGGTAGGTAGGTACATAGAAATAGCGAGGCTGAACTCAACCTCAACCTCGACCTCGATCTCGACCTCCACACCCCTTCAACCAATCTTTAGGTAGATAGCGCAGTGTCAATTCCAGTGTCAATGTGAGGCGAAAGAGACGTCGACGAGGCATCGTCAACAAGCAAACCTACCCAGTAGCCACACAAGCGCATGCAAGTCCAGTGTAGTACAGAGCAGAGAGACTGAATGAATGAATGAATGAATGAATGAATGGATGGACGAAGCGCCAGCATAGTCGTACCTACCTCGTCTTCCAAACCGGTCTTCGGGAGCGATGATTTGCGAGAGTAGATGCATGTGAGGGTCTTGGTCTTGGTCATGGGGACCACTACTACCTTAGGAGGTGGGTGGGCAATGGTGCTGGTAGCACCGTGTAACCCCTTCTAGGTAGGGCAGCCATTCTCCGATTCGTGTGGATTGGTTTGTGGTCCATGGGTTAACTGGATGGGGCATTTTCTTACCTACATACCGGGTAGTCGTGGGTGAGGAGGGGATGGGCAGCTCTCGTGGCCTCTGGGTAATGGTATAACCTTGTCTTGGGATAGTATGTTTGGTATGTTTGTGGTGCTGCGCTCTGGTCAATTGTGCGGTGAACACTGAATAGGTGAGAAAAGGAGTAGTGTGGATGTGGATGTTGATGTGAATGTAGATGCTTGATTGCTATATGCTAGTTGTAATCTCCTGGATAGCAAACATTACCCCATATGCTCATGCTCATGCTCTCTTGATTGTCATAACTCATGCTCGACTACGCTGGCCGTGTAGTCTCGGATTTTGTGCTCGAACTCTTTGCAGATCTCGAGTCACCTGGCCCCTCGATCACAAGGGGCGAGTCGTCATCTTCATCCTCGTCGTCGCTGGAAAAGTCATCGACGGGGCGGCCGCGACGACGGTCTTCGTCTCGCCGGCGGCGGCGTTCTCGGGCGTACTCTCGATATTTGGAATCTAGTTTTTGTTAGTGTCTTACTGTAAAAGCGGCTATCAAACTACATACCTCGAATCTCTTGCGTTTTGACAGCGTATGTTTGGATTTCCTCCTTGGACAGTACCCGCAGGACTATCACATATTCCGATCGTTCCTCAAATCGCTCTTGACCCGCCTCTAGTGCAGCTGGATTGACAAGGCGCCGGTCAATCTTGGTCCATCGGGCCCCTGGGGGAATGCCCTTCTTATGCGCATCCTTGAGCGGCGCGACGCCTTCTCGAACAGGATTGGGCTCTTCGGGGAACTTGTCGCGTGGCGGCTTCAAAATTCCCTTCGGTGGGTTATCGGTTTCCTTCAACTGGCCGGATTCACTCGCCCTCTGGTAATCCGATCTCTTCTCCCTTGAATGATGATTGTGGTGGCGAGAGCGGGATCGGTGACGATGCGGCTGGTCGTTTTCCTTCGAACTGTCCGAACCGGCTGCCTTTGGACGGACGGACGGTTCTCGACGGTACTTCTTAAGGTCATCATCCGACGTGTATGCATCGGAATCGCTTTCCACACGCCGTCTAGAGCGTCTCCTTGATCGGCTGTGGTCACGGATTGCCAGATCCTTGGATCGATGCCGATCGGAACGTGAGGTAAGATCATAATCGAGGTCGTCCGAGTATCCGCTGGCGAGAACTGCGGTCCCTAGACCATTGCTGGACACTGAGGGTACTGAGAGTGTGTTGGAGGACTTCCTTGGTGTACGACCATCGTGGGCCTCTCGGTTACGCATGTCACTGTCGGGCCGCTTATGCTCGCGGTGGACAAGACGTGTGTCCTCGTAATCATCCCTATGGGAAGAGTAACCTTCATCAGGATCCTGATGCAGTGCAATTGACCGTGGTGACGAGCGTTGTCGAACACCCGCCAGGTCAAGTTCACTGTTGCCATAGCCGTAAGTCGACCGCCGCATCCCATCCCGGTTCACCTTGTCGAATCCTCTCTGCGACGGAGGGGGTCCAATTGCCCGTGGCTCCTTTCTCGATGTGAGGCTTGGGTCATCGATCCCAGTCAGGCTCAAAGGCCGTTCTTTTCTGGTAGCACGATGATAGCGTAACTTGGCTACAGACTCTTTTTCGAACTGCTCGCGCGGATTTGTATAGGAGTAGGCATCATAGTCGTCAATATCCTCGCCTTTCCGGAGGCCTCCATTGTAGGGATATCGCCGTCGACCACTATGTTCGAACATCGGGTAGGCTCCGCGAGGTGCTCGAGAAGCCGGCGCCTGGCCGGTATCACTGGCGTAATCGAAAGAAGAGGAGTGCCGATGGCGCCTATGGTGTTTGGAGGACGAAGGAAGAAGGTAGCCGTCCCGGTCTGCGAGGGGACTGGGAGAGCGGCCATAGTCGGAAAATATCACAGGCGAATCCCTGGAGACTGAAGAGCTAGCAGGGACTTCAAGTCTGCCATGGAAATCTGCAGCGGATGCGGTACTACTCCTCTGTCGGGGCCGGATAGCGTACTCGGTTCTCAACTTGCTAGGTTTCCCATGATCTCTGCAGGTCTGCTTTGAAACCGGATGGGCCTCTAGTCGAGGGGCAACTTGATATCGTGGGTCGTAAGAAGGCGAGTAGGGAACGTCAGACCGATAGCCTGCGTATGTCTGGCGACCGGCGGAAGAGTCGTACGGATCGTAGGAGGAGCTGAGCTGTACGGTGCCAGTGGAGGCTCTCATGGGATCAATCATATGCGAGCTTCCCGGAGACATGGGCCGGTAACGTGCAGCGGAACCCATCTTTGAGATATGCAGACAGAGGGCTGCAGCGCACGCACAATAGACTTGAGGCAGAGGAAAGTTATGAAGAGGGAGAGGAAGAATAGATATAGGATTCGGGCGAATTGTGTCTCAGAAAGCGGTTATAGTGATAAAAGGTGAAAGAAGCTTTCAGGCTCCACGAATTACTGAGAGAATTGAAAAAGCAAAGTAGAATGATAGGGCTGGGCACCAAAAAAAGGCAGGCTGAACTTTGAACTTGTCGAAGCCACCAGAAGTGGGGATCCGCGACTCGGTGGATAACCACCTGAGACAACAGGCAGGTTGATGCAGATTCGAGGGGCGCAAGAGAAGTGAGGAGATGGGTTCAAAAGGGTCCAATGAGGAGATAAACGGTGAGAGCGACGACGAAGAGAGGATCCAGAGATGAAAATGGATGAAGATGAAGATGACGGATGAGGTTTGGAGCCTGAGGCGGCGGTGACGAAAGTCCGGAACTCCAAGCAAATCAGATGATCTCACGAGACTGAACAGTGAAGAGTAATCAATGCCTAAGATTATCGCCGGTTTCAAATCCAAGGCGATTATTTGCCCAAGTGGGTTCCAGGAGGTACTATTTCGAGACAATCAAAACATCAGATCTCAAAGACTAGAGTAGATTGTACCTGGTGAGAGAGACCGTGGTTGAAACCGTTGCTGTCCTTGGATCACGTTCTTTTCCCCGCCCAAAGTCCGAATTCCCAACTCAATTCCTTCCGCTCTTCCTCTTTTCCCGCTGAACGCCCGACCCAAACTACAACCACTCGGATCTCCATCCTCTACTGGCCTCTGGAGATCATGCGGTCCTGTTGAGCATTTAATTTGTTGCCACCCTCAGTTTCACCAATCTGAATGGCGGTGACCCGAGTGGAAACCGCTTATCAACGGGTTTCCCACAGTATCCTTTGCACGTCATTTCTTCATGCATACTCGAGATTGCCAGCGGGAAATGCAGAGGCCGTGGGCCGTGGGCCTGCGTTGAGCGAGTGCGGCTCAAAATAAGGGTGCAGACCGTCGATTGCAAGTCCAATTGTTATTGCACACTTTGAACACCACTGCATTTCATTTGTACCTATCGTCGATCGCGAACTTTGGGTCTCACTTGGGTTCATCGGATAACTCCGGTCTCCGACTACACCTTCACCACGGATGCCACACGTTAACCTCGTTTCAACCCAAGGCAGCTCACCCTTTCAGCCTTGAGCTCACTCGAAGTTCGGTTTAGAAAGGGATGATTCGCAACTAGTGTACCTCGATGACGTCATTGCTATAATTCCCGGTTCGAAGACTTAATGCTCTCGATCATGGGATGCTCGAAGCTAGTACACATCTCCACACTCGGAGGTGAAACGGCAATCTAGTTCTTTGGATGATCAATGTCTTGTCGAGATGGTACCTTCCGAAGTCGTCATGAACTGCTCAGCCCTGTCCAGGCTCCCACGCCCCATCCGTTCTCCAAACTCAACCTCGGGGAGAACACGTTCGGCCACGCATCACTGAATGTCGAACCCTCGGGGTCGTCCCTATCTCTTTATTTGCCTGAATCTGAACGCTTCATTTGGTCTGGCGATGATGGTATGAATGCGTGTTCGTTCGACTCCTTTCAACGTCATTCTTTCCTTGGCAGACCTCGACCTTCGAGTTCGGGGCTCCATCCGCCGTCATAGGGGTGAAGGAAGACTTATATTGGCACACTTGTGAGGCATTTTCGAACAACCTGAGCTTCCCGGCGGGAATGTCCTTCAATCCTTTCTGGGTTGGCCTGTTTCGATCTGTCCTGTCAATTTGCAACTTCCATGCTCGATGTTCGTCTATGACACATTCTGTCCCACTGCAGGGAATCTCGTTTATAAAAATGCTCAACATGTCATCGAGAACTGTTATGCGTTTTTTTCACCATCACTGGGGTGGAATGGGGTCGGCGGGCGTTTTCGCTCCCGCCTGGGTAAACACAATTCACACATGCTCAATGGCAGTCGCCGAGTCCATCTCAGTTATGATGGCTCAGCCACGTACCCGGGCGATACCTGATACAATCGAGAAGCGCCATTTCCGCCTGGCTGCCTATTTGCCTATTCTAACGCCTTACGCAGATTGAACCATTCGATGCTTAGGTTCCCATTGCTCTGCGCTTGCAGCACGTCTGGTTTCGCTCCCACCGAGCCAATCCTGGATTGGCCTCATTTTCCTGGACATTGCTGCGGATGGTAATGAGGTAAGGGGTATTCACCCATATATTCACCAAACCCATAGGGTGTTTCATAACCCTGCGAGCGCTATATATCATCAGCATCCTCTTCTTCAAGATCTAGAAATCAAATTAAGTCTCAATCTCAATCAAACATTTTCACTCTCCATTCTCCTAAATCAACCGACCCCCGTTAGACCTTCTACAAGGGTATGCCGAGATGATATCAGGAAAGTTTCATGAATTTTACTAACAAGACAAATAGACCACCAATACACCTTCAAAATGTGCTCAAACACAGAGACAGCGTCCAGAGCTGCCCCGAGGCCTGGCAATCCCGTCCAGTTTGCTGCACCCGATATGGGAGGATGGTGGCGATGCTGCGGATGTACCAGCATGAACAACCCTCATCTGGCCGACAATTATTGTACGGTTTGTGCACATCCGAGGTGCGACGCTTGCACTTCAAATTTTTGAAGCAATCACCGGGTTGGAGCTTCAACCCACAGTGGCTTCTACTGCTCTAGGGCTCTATCTGAAGCTCGCTCCATCTCCAACTCGATACACGGATCCTGCCTCCCTCTCTTCTGACCATAACATCTTTATTCCACTTTCGTTTCTCTCTCGGGATGTACTATTAGACCGTTCCTATTTTCTGCTTTTGATGGTGTTCCTTTCTTTCTTCCTTGCTTTCTTTTTTTCACATTTCGGATCTTTCCCTCAGATATCTTTCTCAATGTTGCCGGGCGCTCTACATGATGTCTCTGTGCTTACCATTTCGTTTTTTCTCTCTTCCCCTTTACTCTGTTTCGCATCTTACTGCGGGTGGCGCTCTACTATAGACGGTGTTTGTTTTCTAGGTCTCTTTTTTCCGATAGACATGCATATCATTGGCATACGTCGGTGCTGGATTGTTTGTCAGCTCAATAGACAGTGTCATTCCCACATGTACTTAAACAATTGAATCATTACAATTTTCTTTAAAGAAAGCAAGAAGAAGTTTACTGGTGAAGATTATCCCATCCGATCTCACAAGGCACCTAACAACCAGGCAACTCCTGTAGTACCCAGACAGAGAAACAATTTGAATAAAATGAATAAAGAAATGAACAACCCCCGAAAATGAAGCAGAAGTGGGTAAAGATGACGGCTTCTTGCCTCGTTGACGAGGCAAGGCTAAATAGTACTTATTTACTTGGGTTTTTTCCCCCCTCAGCATCAGCCACACTCAGCTTACTACATCACATAATGATAATTGATACCCAAGCACCTAACTTCAACTACTGCAGGACCCAGACCCGCATTCTCCAATCTAAGCTCGGAGATCGGACAAGGCTCACTGGAACTCTGGGACTATTCGGTAGCTAGAGAGGAGCTTTGATCCCTTGTGGCTTGGGCCTACTACCTGGGGTTGGATTAGGTAAAACGGGTGATATCAGGCTTCTACTAGGGGTATCGTAAGTCGTACGAAGGGGAAGACTGAGATTTGCATTCAGACTAGGTAAGTATTAGTTAAGGTAGATTATCGGTATTGCCGCGATTTTGTGTGTATATTCCCCGCTCCATTTCTACGCTATTTGCCTTGTTGTATAGCGTATCTCAGGAAGAATTGTCACGGGTTCCTCGGGCATCCCAGTTTCAGCCTTGTCGCCTCGTGATGTTGGTTCTTTGTTGTATTTGATAAGGTTGGGTTAGGCGCTGGTTTAGGGCGGTTGAGGCGGATGTTAGGTGAAGTAAGTACTGCTAGTAACCGAGCTTAGGTAGAAGTCAGAAGAAAGTGGTTCTATGAGGGTGCCTTTCCTACGGAGTAACTTGTGTAGTTGTGGTGATATTTGAAGATAACGTAGTAACTCAGTGATGAATTCTAATAACTTTCTTGTGTGAATAAACACACTTAAAACAATGCTATTATTGTACATAAACGAAAAGGTTAAAATGACTCTGTGGCTATAAAGTTATTCTTCTTCGATTTTTCCCTTTGGCGGTAGTATCTAGTATACTCTTTCTTTCTCGGAGTCCATCAGCGAGGAGGATACCGAACACAACCCCTACTCCTTCCGACTCGACTCGCTCAGCCGCGCCAACACAATGTCTACACCTACCACCTCTTTGCCTTCTATTAACTAAGACAGTCCGCATACCCCGAAGCAGTCCTTACTATGAGGGTGTAGCCGAAGGCAAGTTCGATGTGGACAGCGGTATTCTCCAGATTCTGCGAGAGGGGGATATACGGCTTATAGAGACTCACGAGTTCTGTTATCGGGAGTGGCTATCGAGTGGAACGTTTAAGCTGCCATATACCCTCATGTTGCTTGTCATGGCAAGGCGGGGTGCTATTGTTAGAACATGGATCAATACAGCAAGGATGCTACACTTGTTTCTCCGGGAGAAAGAATTACAGGAGATAAATGTTGAGATTGCGGATCCGAAGGCTTTTGCGCGCCCTTTGATTCAAGCACTGAGACCTACGGAGCCGATGTATGCTCTATGGTACGGCTAGTTGGGTCACTCCATCAAGGACGAGCTTGGGTGGCCTACAAACCATGAGGTTACCATGATCCACTTCGACAGAGTGGGATGGAGGGACGTTGTCGCCGAGTATCCAGTGACGGTGTACATTGGAGCAGAACCGAGCCTTGAGAAGGACTGGAGAGATGTGAGGGAAAGCGTCGTGAGGATACTGCATCAGTATGGGTTGCCAGGGGTTGGGGTCGTTGTTCAGGGTGATAAGGATATTTTCATGTAGATGGGCATCCAAGCCAGATCGGATAGTTGGCCTCCAAGAAGTTGTAGCCTGCAGCTGATTGCTTTACAAAGATAGTAGTAAGTCTCATCTGCAAGATTTGAGGAATTCACAGGGAATGGCTATCAGTCAAAGGACTGAGCATGGACGCCTGTGTTCAGTAGACTTCAGCTCGCCGATACTAAGGATATCAGTCACTGAAATCTGAAATGAGCCTACCAACCTTCATTGTAATAAGCAGCTTTGCATAATCTGCAGCCATCCGCTGCCAGTCCAGATGCGGATAATGCCCTGCTACCTGTGTCTTGAAGATCATGTTATGTCGTGTCCATAAGCTTATACTCTGCATGTTGGTCTTATATCTAAGACCCTGTGAAACCAACCAAGGACTACTAAGCAATCTTGGTGCTAGATAAGTGTTGTTGGAATCTGTACACCCAACAGATCTAAAACACCTAACACTCGTCCAACCAACAAACGATGAGGCTCAGCGATGAACATGGAACAAAGGACTTCGACCCTTGCAGGTGGTACAGAACAGGGCTGATGCTATGCTTGAGCCCCCGACCGTTGGCCTCATTCAAGATAGACTTGAGCCCGCCAATACTATATCCCCCTTGCTCTTTTACCGGCTGTGGAGTTGAGGGGCGGTCACTGTCTTACCTACTACCAATTCTTTCAGAAGTCTGCTGCGGTTTCTACATGGTGACACGACCCCTTGAACCTATAAACATGAGGATATCAATAGCTTAAACAAGTAGTGACTAATATTAGAAGCCTGGTCCCCGGGCTTGTCACATCTAACAGGGCTTTTGGCTGTTTGCTGGTAGGTAGGAATATATAGAATACGAAGGGCGAAGACGAGGTTCACGAGGCGATACGAGTCCTGAGATCAGGATCAAAATAGAAACAGCTGCACGACGTAGAATGGAAATGGGCAATGAAGCCGAGATGGGATGTTGTTAGGATTCGAAGCTACTGGAGTCTGTCTAGAGTACAAGCAATGACGCACGGTCGGGAGCCCCAGCGAAAGTACCACACGAATAACCTCAAACCACCATTCATGATTATTCAACATCAAAAAAAAAAAAAAAAACCAACGTGTCAAGCAAAAAATCCTGTTACAACCCTGTATTTCTCACACCTCCAAAGAAGCAAATCAAACCCCATACCGATCCATGACAACCAACACAGCCCCGAAGGCCTGCCTGCCTCAAGTGTCCAGACAAGTCAAGCAAGCAAAGAGACAAGCCCGAGAATGAGTCAAAAAACCCACTTACTGACTGTATGACAGCCCTGGTGTGTCATTTGAATAAAATAATAATAATATTCTCCAGTAGGAGAGTCAAAAAGTCGGAGCTGACGCCGTTGAAAAGCACGGGAACTCTAAGTTTAAGGTGCAAACACCGCTACTTCGCCTATGTTTCAGGGTGGATTGTATACAGAAGCGGCGGTGTTGCTTGCACGCAGCTCTGACACCTTCCTCGAACTCGAACTCGAACTCGGGTCGGGATCCATTTGTGGACTCTCTCCGTAGATCCATATCCGCACCACAGCTGCTCTCCAGGGAATTTTGATTAAATCCAACGTCGCTTGTAGCTGAGATTCTACACTATTCCTGCAGTTGATGCAGTTGGTGTGGTGGATTCAGGTCATGGTTGGCCTGAGGCAGAGACGAGGCCTTGGGACCCCACTTGTTAGTCCCGGGGTTAAGACTTGCGGCTTAAGTTGAAGGACCACGATTGAACGGTTCGTTTGGTCGGTCTGGCTAGTGCTACCAGGGTATGGACTTTGGACTCTGGAGAGTATGCACAACGTGAGGAATTTACTGATCCTTTGGATTTCTAATTTTTTTTTACAGGTTGGCACCTTACTGTTGGGAAAAAGAAGAGTGATCGTGACGCTGCCTAGATTTCCAGGCTTAAGGCCACCCGTTTGTGCAAGATAGACTTCAGTTCTGATAAAAATAGTCAAGATTTGAGTAGATAGTGGTAGTATGATCCAAAATCCCGAAATCATCCAAGGGATAGCAAAACAAAACATAAAATCATATGTAGACAGAATGAAGTCAATGCCAACGCCCCCACCATTTCCACAATGCAGCGCATCAACAGTCTCATCATCGTAACAAGTCCAGCTTGCCCAGGTGTTCACCGAAGCCAAAAATCAACAAAAATAGTATACAAGCCTGTGTATGTGTATGAATGCCCCAAGCCAAATGCTGTGTCTCTGTAACCATCTAGAGAAGAATTGAAGAAAAGTGTTGCCCATTCCCGTTGTATGTCATGCTTGTCGCTCCGAATCAAAACGTCAATCAAGTTCTGCATAAACAATGTCGTAAACTATACTCAGAAGAACGTTAGTATTGCTTTCCCCGTGTCGGGATGCTGCTGCGGTACTCACCTCGATGCGAGCTGGCATTCATTTCACACCTTTGCAATCACCGCAGCTAGAATGGTGGCATTCGACGCATTGGGTTTCGTGGGCGTACACTTTCGGTCCATCACCACATTTGCAGCATATCCACATCTGGGTGCTGCTTTTGTAGTAGTTGCCTCGCCGGAGACTATGGTAGTGGGAGCTGAGGAGTTGTTGAGAGTAGGAGTGTTGCTCGATAGGCGATGCGGCCATCTCGAAGGAGTTGGAGAGAGGCATGTAGGTCTCGAGGACTTGCGCCGGGATGTTTCTGGAAGGCATGGTTTGGTGGTAGTAGTGTTTCGACGTCAAGGTTTGGCTCAGGTATGGAGATAGGTTGATGGTGAGGTCTTGAATGCTGCTGGGTGTTGAGCGTCTTATAGTAGATGACTGTCGGGACAAGGGAAAAAATGTGAGAGACGATGAGGCTGATGATTGAAGAAAACGATAAGAGGGACGACGAGTGTTTTATACATGAGTCTGGGACAGACAGGCAGACAGGGCCCCAGGCAAAGATGCGCCCTAAGGCTATGCATGAGCCACAGTGGGTAAACACACCCAGGCAAAGTTGACCTCGACTGTCATCCATGATCGATCTATGGCCTGGATGGATCGAGAAGGAAGTAGCCTGATTCGCGCAAAGCGGGTTCTGCACAACTGCCAGTGAGTCAATAATCGGATGGAATTATTTGGTTCCTTTTTCGTCAGGCTAAGATACCTAACAGCAGTCGGATGAGTCAACCTGTTCACCTGTTGACGAAGGTCACGAACCCCGGGTCTATCGAGGCAGACGAGGCTTTGCCGGGAGAGAGCACGCCCGCCGCTGTGCCCGGCTACAAGTCCACTCTTGCTGCCCCCGAGGTGCTTTTGCCTTTGAGCCTGAGGGGCATTTTTTTGTTTTCAGTATCATTCATTGTGTTACAGTCAGATGTGCATTTCCTGTTGGTTATTTTTCTCCTATTTTTTTGGTTTGAGGTTCCTTTTGCGCGCGTCTGCGGGTCGTCTCTATGCCCTTGTGCTGCCTAAGAAAATAGGCACCGCTCGCGTTTGGACTTAGGATCCACTTGGCTCAGTCAGCTTTACCCTGCCTCAGTGCTTTCAAGTTCCTGTAGCAGTGTAGACTACTAGACTCAGAGTAGTGGAGATCATTTTGAATCTGAACTGCTTTTGATTGGCGATTGTTTTCATGACATTTTTGTTATCTTTTCCGAGAATGATGATTGGAAAAGCCAGTGCTTTGCGGCTGCTGCTCGTAAACAAGATACTCCGCTGGTCAGGTCAAGTCAGGACTCAGCAGGCACCAACCGCTCTTTGCTGCCTGGGTCATCTATTAATTATTCATGAGTAAGGAAAATTACCATTTGTTGATTTTACTTTTGAATTTTTACTATATTTTGGGACTTCAGCAGTGTAAGATCATTTCTTTGTCCTACGCATGAAAGACACCCTGCGCCGACGGGGTGATCCTCGCATGGTTCAGAGTTGGCTCTTACAATATTAATGCAGGTGCTTGTAGTACCAGAGATTCGGACCCTCCGTTAGAATTCCGTTTACCTTGCCGAACCCCTGGGTGAAAGTACCTTGCAAATATTGCCCAGGTTCCGCGCTGTTTGCCTCACTTTGACACCTCGCGATATACCGGTAAGCCCCAATGCAATTAGACACGCCCAATTTTGCCCTGTATTATCGAGAAATGAGCGCAGAAACCCATGATGAATTCGACAGATGGTCGCAATAACCCGGGTCCAACAAGCACTCCAACAACAGAGAGGCAGAAAAATTCATGCCTATTTTAAGGATGCAATGGACAACGAAGCGCTACTCTGTATGGGGTCAGACCCGATGATGCTCGAGTCTCGGACTACCCCCAAGCTGTTTACGCGGGGAAGCCTCTAGTCCGTCCTAGGCATCAATCCCTAGCATTATTCTTTAGGCGCCGCCAAATAGGTCTGTCTTCGATGACACATTGTTAGATTCGTCACGCATTGTCTCGGAGATCCTGCGATGTCTAGGTTGCAATCTTTGAAGTTCTTGAATGTTCTCTGTAGATCGGGGGGGGGGGGGAACAATCTTGGAACTCGGGACAGGACGACGGAGTTAGGCTTATCGGTTATCAACACGTGGCTTTGCACTGTTTGCATGTCACGTTTATCGCAATGCAGCTCGTCGTCATTGTCAGATCCTCGTCCAAACCTCCTCATTGCTTTCCATGTCTCCTCTATAGATAATCTCTATCTCGAATTGACTATGCATACATATGAGGTTATATGCTACAGCTACTCTCTCTTATGATCCCTCACTGCGGAGGCACCCGTCAGTCAATGTAAAATGGCCGCCGGGCAACAAGACCGACGTATCAATCTCGCCGTTGCCCGATGCATTCCCCCGGTACTTTTTGGGATTATCATATATGCGTGCTATGCGATTACAAAGACACTATGCAGTGAGCTCAGCGTCTATCTAACAACCCGCACTTCCTTTGCTAACGTTCCGGGCAGTTGACTATTTGATTCACCCAACCTCGGAATATACCCGCCCCAGTCGCGTTGGCACAGGCGCAGCGATAATCGCCGTATTTTACATTCTACTGTTATTCGTGATCGTAACCTACTTCCGACTACTGGACAAGGTGGTTTGGAACCCCGATCTTCTACCTCAACCTTCTGTACCGGCCCCGGAGCAACAAACCACCGGGCCAACAACTCGGCATTCGCAGGACCGTCCGCGGAGGAAGAGGAAGGGGCGCCGGAAGACAAAACAGTCTGAGATATCGGACAAGCCCGAGGTCGATGTCGAGAGGGCTCTCGATTATAATGCAGCGCCGATGATGCTCCCCTGGGACACTACTGGATTGGAGAGCTTCTATAAGAAAGACGTTTTTGTGTCCCAACCAGATGGAAGGCCTATATATTGCTCGAAATGCTGTCACTATAAACCGGATAGGACACATCATTGCCGAGAAGTAGACAGATGTGTTCGGAAGATGGACCATTTCTGTCCCTGGTGAGATTCCTTGACCCTTTGTCTTACGGCCGTCTAACAAGCTTCAAGGGTTGGAGGTGTGGTTTCTGAAACGTCGTTCAAGTTTTTCATTCAGTTCGTCTTCTATACTGCAGTGCTGTGTGCGTATATCCTCATAGTTTGCGCGATATTCACAGCTGAACTGAGACGCGATGTAAGTCTATAATCCACTCCTACACTCTTGAGCAGCGACCTGACAAGTTGTAAGATCGGGGATGTCAACCCCCATTGGGCTATTGGTATTGGATTGTAAGTATTTATACGTTCAAAGCATCATTATTGCCGGGTTTGACCTAACAATTTGATAGGAGCGGATTTTTTGGCATATTTACTTTTGGAATGACCCTGAGTTCTCTACAACTGGCCATGTATAACCTGTCGACCATCGAGAACCTTAGTCGTCGTTCTGTGGTGTGGACTCTGGCCATACGAGTCCCCAGCCATGTGCTCTCTCGACTTCAACCTGGGTCACGATGGGCTCCAACATTTCGCACTATAACCTACCCACTACCACCCATGCCTCCACCTCCACCCCCTATGCCGGCTTATCCAGCTGCAGAAGGCTACCAGGCCCCTCCACCCCCACCCCTACCCCCAGCACTACCATTATCGACAGCTAATGGCGAACAACACGTCTTCGCTATCCTCCAAACCCTCCCCGGAGAAAATCCATTCGATCTCGGCAGCCCCCTCAAGAACCTTCAGCAGGTACTCGGCTTCTCCATCATCGACTGGTTCCTCCCCTTCAAACACAGTCCGTGCGCCGACCACAGCAGCCTAGAAAGCGAATCCGCACTGGGCCCCGTGGTATCTCGACTCAAGAGGGAGGCAGGACTAGAATCCACACCTCCAGCACAAAGCAACGAGCCCGCGCCTACAGATCACCGACCCAAGCGTAAACGAAGACGAAGGGAACATCGACGACCGGAATGAGCGCATTACTAGCATTTGGCTTATAGACCCTTTTTGCATATTTAACTAATGTTTATCCTCCCTTGACTCATAGACCGTTGTTACCTCTACCTTTCTGGGTTTCTTAGCGGCTATTCTTATTAATTGCCCAATACCTAATACTTGAATTGGAATTCAGGACGAATATTAGACATCCTATTAACCTATATCCATTGCATGCAATACATCACCTATTAACTCGACTTGCCTTCTAAATCGCCCAGCCTGCTTACTCCATAATTGCCTACGTCTAACTGACACCAGTACTACTACACTACTAGCAGAAACCAATTGACGTGACGTCTCCAGTGAATGCCTAGCTAAACAGGAAGCAAGTGACCCAACGGGCGTTCTTGCCCTACTCAGGGCACCGCACCGCCCTGCGCCGTCCGTTACTACTTTACCTTGAGTTTGCCCTGTCCATACTACTAGTAGAGTACCAGTATGGCTTGCAAATAGCATTGAGTCGCGCGTTCAACGAGAAATATACTATTGTAGCCCTGAATGAAGTCTCCGCCTCATTTTTATTATCGGCCGCGCAAAGTCCGTAGATGAAGTGAGTGCCCTGTCCGCGCCCTGGGGCTGGGGCACCGCCTACCTGAGGACCTTGGGGTTCTATGCCCGGGTGTGGCTTCTCTTGTCTTGTTTATGAGTGACATCAGGAGGGAATGATTTAGATAAAAAAGTGTCGTGTTGAAATTATTCACTATAACTATGTATTGTATCCCGTAGAGTCCGAATTCTGAGTCATTTGCTGTACAATCCCCTTGTAGCTCCAGATTCGGGGAACGGGTGTTGTGCAGTCAATACTCCAGCCTTGAAAAGACGTTCCGAGACCATATAGAAGCTGCTATGCTTTTTCCTAGTCTTTTTTTTTTCTCTCTCTTCATGTCTTCTGGCCTCTCCTGCTGTTAAGGCGGGTGCATCGCCTACGTCCCTAGAGGGAAAAAAAGAATCCTGAATCGCTCCAACTCCACGCTCGCTCGTTGTATGCCAAACAGCAATAGATGACGGTTGAAAATGAGCAAGGGAAAACGAAAAACGAGGGACCGAAGCCCTTTGAAAGGGTAAAATGTCGGGTATGTTTAGGAGTAGATGGGGGGAACTCTCCCCGAATCGAGAGTTTATTGCGAGAGCCAGCATTATAAAAGGGCAAGCATCTCCTGAGAAGACCGTTCTGTGCCTATGCTGAGGTTGTGGCGGCAGCTCACCTTGATACAACATTTAGTCTCCCTCAATTGGGTATGTTGAATGTTGGGCGACTGTTGTTACAGCGCTAAGACCCGAGAAGGATCTTGCAGAAAGCGTCTACGATATGCAGCGATCTCCGTGGCCACCGTGTTCATATCCTTCACCTTGTCACGTCGCATGTCGTTGATGGTCCCTTTAAGTCCAGCGACATACTTGTCACACTCTTCCGGTGTTTTGCCCTCTCGGAGGGAGCCCATTTGGACGAGAATCCTGTCATCTGTCGAGGTTAATAACTCTGTGCGTCAGCATCCGCACGCCAAGAAAGACAAGTCCAACAACTAGAAGAAATGAAAGCAGAACGCAAAGATGAGATAGGAAAAGTATCAGGATGGAGGAGGATATTAAGAGTGTGGATATTAGGAAACGCGAAGATGTGGCTCAGCCAGGTAGGAATGGTTGTGTAGATGATTGTTCAGACGTCGACGCACCGCTGAGAGCCATGTCCCGAAAATGTTGGAACTCGCAGGAACGGTCGTTGCAAATGCCCCCTGAGGCCTCGAAAGGACACAGATAATTCATGGGGTCAATGCTATGGCTATATGTTAGAGAGCGATAGCCGCCGGAAACATTATCACTGTAGGTTGGGTGATAGCGATACGCCTTGAACAGCTTCAGTGGGCTAGTATAGGGTGAAAATTTACGTTCACTGTCTTCGGGACGTCGCTCGTTCTGTGTGGCAAATCAGCTTTGGAAACTCTTGAAAAGAACGAGGTTCATCGCACATCCAAAATGCCGAACTGATGATATTGGCTTGGTTGCTGAAAATCCAGTTCCTGAGCTTTTCCAGTTAGCGGCTCACCAACTTCTTGGGATTGCTTTTCTGAAGACCCGGAAACGTCCATATCTGCAGCAGGGCTAGGGAACTCTGGACTAGGAGCAGGGGAGTAATTCGAGCCTGCAGAACTAGCGGAATCATCTGGCTCTGGGGGCTCGTAAGCCTCCGAAATAGAAGACTCGCGAGAAGCCTGGGTTTCTGTAACAAGATTGTCACCGGCATCGGAGGCTATATCAGTTTGGAGTGGGGTAATATTGGGTGGGTGTTCGGATTGAACCTCATCTTCTGCATCAAACCCGTTCGGAATGTCTGACGTCGCGGTAGTTGTGATTTCGTCCATGGGTACACTTAAGTCCCTGCCAGGATTCAGTGCGTCAGGCATCTCTTCATTCACTGAGGCTGAGCTACTGCCCGAGCTATCCGTGGACTCATCCATGGAGGAGCTAGAGTCGTCAGACATCGAAGTATCTGATGGCTCCCCTTCCGCTCCGTTCACGCCGATGGAGTCTTCTGCATCGTTTGGCACATTCATTGGAGGTTCAGCAAGCGTATTCTCGGAGATGTGAGCGGAGGTATCTTGAACTTGTACGTTGGTTTCGATTTCTGGGTCTGCGAAGTCGTCATCCGATGTCTCCTTCTCATAGCCTGGAGCTATAGCGTAAGATTTGTAAGTTGCTGTGTTCGAGTGTTGAAATTCTGGGATCGACAATCTCCGAAGCATACCTTGAACGATTTCGACGGGTAATTCTTCCTTCGTTTCCAACCTAAGAAGTGCCGCATTCACTTGATCAAGCGACAATCCATTGAGCTCTGCCTTGAGAGTAGTTAGCTCTTCTAAGAGCTGCCGCCGGCCTTCTTTTCCCTTCGCGAGATCTAAAGATAGCTTTTCTAGACTGGCAAGTCGTGTTTCAGATTTTTTGATCTCAGCATCTAACGAGGGAACACCAGCTTCTATCTCCTGAATACGGACAATTTTGGACTTCATTCTCCTCAAGACTTCAACGTCCAAGGGCGGTAGATTATTTTCAATGTCGGGGTCAATGATACTCGCCACTGTTGGTATAGGCACTGGAGTCATGCTAACCAGTTCGGGAGGAGATAGATCCGAAGTATGAGGGGATTGAGTACGACTTGCCAGCCTTGCCTTTTTCCGTTGTTCGAGTTCGGCGATCCTTCGATGCATCGCTTGAATTTCGAGATTCTTTTTTCTGAGGTCCTCTTGTTCACTATTTCTGTAATTATTGGGAGTCGAGGATGTAGAAAAGCCCTGACTTTGGGACGTTGCTGGCCGATGGGGAAGGCTTTCAGCTGGTGGCAGATATGCTGGTGATATGCCTTCAACTGTGAGAATGTCAGAACCGTTGGCAAGGTTTGTTGAAACCATTTCGACGTCTTCGTCGTTGTCATAGAATTCATCGTCACTAATATCAATGACGAGCCTCTCCGGCGGAGCATGAATCATGCCGTTGCTGAAAGCCCTCTTCGGCATAGGAATTGGATCGTCAAAGTCGGATGCTCGAGGACGTTTGCGTTGGATAGTGCGCGTGTAAGTTGCCGAATCGACCACAGAGTCTTGAACAGGAGTGACATGCACACTGTTCACTGCCCCTTGAACTTCCTCGGTCATAAATAGACCTGGAATGCGGTCGAGAAAGTCTGATTCTGGAACGGGAATATCCTCAAGCGAGTTCGATTCTGGAACGGGAGGGCGTTCGGGTAAGGGATGTTGGACGATAGTGGGAGCCGGGGCTTCCGGCGATCTTTGAACAGAATCCTGTTGTTCCTTGTCCGAAAGCTGACTGTCAGATTGGGACTTCTGCTGGTTTCTCATGAGGCCCTTCTTCTTTAGCTGCTCTATACGTTGCCTTGCTAATTCAGTCTGCGCCTTGTTCTTTTCCTTCACCCGTGATTCCTTTTCCTTTGAAGATAGATCTTGCGAAGAAGTTGAAGTTGTAGACTCCTCGACTGTTGCAGATAAAATAGGAGCTGACGCTGTTTTTGCAGCGTCTGCTTGAGGTTGTGCGTAACCTGGTGATCTCTTGGCAGCTTTGGCGGCAAGCATTCGCGCGATGACCTCTTTCCTTTCCATGGGCTTGGTTGCAGTAACCTGAGTAGAATGGGGTGGCGTTGAGCTGGGCTCAGTGGGTGCAGAGCTTTGTGTAGCATTCATCTCAGGTTCAAGCTGCGGGGCAAGTTGCGTGGCTTGCTCAGCGGCAGCAGGCGGGCTTGTCACTAAGTGAATTTCCTCGTGGGAGGCTGCTCCGAGATCAATTTCAGTTGGTGGGGTAGTTGGAACTTTGATTCCAACTTCTTCATAAAGTTGTTTCAGTACCATTGGATCGATCCCCTCGCCCACGAGCTCGCTGTAGCGGATACTATGTGGTGCCAAACTGAGGAGAGCACCCTGTGCTTGAACTCGAAGCTGCGCAAGCGACTTGCTAGCATGGGGAGGAGCCTGTATTTCGGTAGAGGTGGGAAGTGGTAGATTTATATCGGCAATGCTGTCTCCTGACAGTCTGAAAGCTTCGGGTGATCTTTTCAAGACGGAGGGTGACACGGCGTTTGTTGGCATAGGGGGGTTGTAGGCTAATAAATGTTAGTACCCTGAATGGCTGTTGAGGGGAAAAGGTGGAAATACGGGATCCGCTATCTCTATTAGAATAGCGAGGTTCAGGGGAAGCCTCGCCTTCCTCCGGCTCTGAGGATACTGTCCGACGATTGTTCCTAGGAGCGACAACGGAGTGGTGCACATTTTTGAGGCCATCTGAGACCTTCGTTTGTGGTTGTTTCCTTGTATTGCGCGCCATGTTGGATTTCTGACTGCCGAAACTATCGCCTGGTGCACGTCGCGCACTCAATTCAGAGTTACGTTGGGCCTCCACCGTTGCAGGGCCTTCGATATCGGTCAGCTCTCCTTCCTCTCGATCCAAGTCTAGTTTTGAGCTCGCAGTGGTCATTGGCCGGGAGTCTGGCGCGTTCGAAGGTGCCGAGTAGGCAAGATCATTTGTTGACGGTCGACTTGGCGGTACATGAGAGGGCATAGGAGGTAGTGCCATCAAAGGGTAACCCATATTTGGCATGGGTGGAAAATGAGGAGGAGGAGGGAAGGTGCCAGGGAAAGCAAACGGAGGTGGCGGTAACGAGCCCGTTGCGCCCGGACCTCCGAAGCCTGGGAGGTTCGCATTGGCGTAGAAATTCTCAAGGTTATTGAAGTTTTGCGGGGCTGAAGAAGGATTTTGGTTAAAAGATATATTAGGAGGCATAGAGCCCAAGGAAGAAGGGTGAGATGCCCATTGTTGCGTGTTGTTGTAAGGGCCCCAGTATCCGGGACCTGGAGGAATAGGGTGATTAGACATGGTCGATACCTGCGCGCTCCAGAGCTCAGGCGGGGGGTATTATCTGCGCTCGGTAAGGAAGTATCTCTGTAATGAATCCGTTAAGCGTCGAGCGTCTCTAGACATCGCACACAGCCAAGGCGAAAGAACGGGATCCGAACGAGAGAGGCGGCGCGTCACGGACAGAACAGCATCCAGAGGAATACAACCAAAACCAAGTACTAGTTAGTTGTAAATAAGAGACTGCAGGTGCCGCTTATTCAAAGGTAAACGTGGAAATGAATCGAAAACAAAGAAAAGTTCAACGAGCGCACATGCCAGACATGTGAATAGAACAGCAAATGGTGTGAAGCATCAAAAAGATCAAGTTTCGTGCCGAAGGTGCCACGTGATAACCGTGCATCCAGATCGGGACTAGTGGGATAGGCAGGCATTGGAGCCTGAGGAACGCAACCCCCAGGCGGATGTAAACAAACACAACCAGGCCAACGGTGGGGAGGGCCACTGCAACTCTGCTTGAGAACAACCAGGATTGGCTTGACGTACAATTGGGCTGGCTGATGCGTTCCTGCACCTGCGTCAGTTCCTCACTTGACTCCAACTCTTGTCAACATCCTGAATTCTCAAGCCTTTTGTGCCTTTCGTGACCTTGATGCTGCGCTGAGCGTCTTCATTGCTCATTTACTTGCACTTTTCCTCCATTCTTTTGTCTATTGTCTTCTTTAAACTCTCTATATTTGAAGAATGCTCCATACTCGCAACAATAATGCTCCCCTCTCAGCTTAATAGCTCGCCGAAGCGTGCCAATCCATTTAGTCGTGCGTCTCCATCACCGTCGCCATCCTCGAGTCCCCAGACGAAATCACGCCCAAAGTCAGCCGTCATTGCAACTACAGGGAAATTCGAAGAGACAAGAGGTCACTTTCAAAACCCTTCCTCCATTTCTCACTCCTCCCTAGCACCCTTCGCACGGAATGCGAATCGCCAAAGGTCGAACTCTCTCAGAAATGATGTTGCGTCTGGAACATTCGCACCCGACTTTATCAAGTCGGAGGACCTACGCCGTGGTGCGGACCAGATTCGAGGACAAGAAGGTGACAATGACTTCTCCGGGAACAAATACGTCTGGTTACGTGACCCAGAGAAGGCTTTCATCAAAGGGCTTATCCTAGAAGAGCAGGACGGAGGGCGGCTGCTGGTACAGACAGATGACGGACAGGTACGGACAATGACCAGATTCAGAGTCATGCCAATGCTTACATTGTAAAAGCAACGAGAAGTCGACGTCGACCATGTCGACAGGGTAAATCCGGCGAAGTTTGACAAAGCGGATGACATGGCTGAGCTTACCCACTTGAACGAAGCCTCCGTGGTGCATAATATCCACACTCGATACCAGGCAGACTTGATATATGTAAGACCATCCGGCTTTATTGCACATGGCGCCGAACTTTGACTGACAAGCCTGCCATTAGACCTACTCGGGCCTCTTTTTAGTCGCGGTCAATCCCTACTGTCCACTGCCTATTTACTCCAATGAATACATCAAGATGTACAAGGGTCGCAGCCGAGAGGAAACTCGGCCGCACATCTTCGCCACGGCTGATGAAGCGTTTCGGAATCTGGTCGAGGAGGGCGAAAATCAGAGTATCCTTGTAACGTGAGTTCTATGCAAGCTTTCCTTATGGGTTGTTCATGAAAGCTCACTGCATGAATATAGCGGAGAATCCGGAGCAGGCAAAACAGAGAATACCAAGAAGGTCATTCAGTACCTTGCAGCCGTTGCAACTTCAGATAACATATACTCCCGCTCTGGCGCCAAGCAGATGGATACGCTTTCGCAGCAAATTCTGAGGGCCAATCCAATTCTCGAAGCTTTTGGTAACGCACAGACTGTCAGAAACAACAACTCATCGCGTTTCGGGAAGTTTATTCGAATCGAGTTCTCTCGATCTGGTCAAATCTCTGGCGCTTCCATCGATTGGTACCTGCTGGAGAAGTCTCGAGTGGTGAAACAAAACATGCAGGAGAGGAACTATCATATCTTCTATCAACTTCTTAGGGGCGCCGATCCGAAGATGAAGCAAAAGCTGCTCCTCTCGAGCCTACAACTTGAAGATTTTGCATACACTAGAGAGGGAAACGATACTATTGCCGGTGTGTCGGATGAAGGAGAATGGAATTCATTACTTGAAGCATTCCATATCATGAATTTCTCGGAAGACGATCAAATGTGCATCCTTCGAACAGTCGCAGCTGTCCTTCATCTCGGAAATGTCACCATTATGAAAGAAAGCCTACGAGCTGATCAAGCCGCCCTCGGTCCTGACGCTCTTGGTAGTGTTGATAGGGCTTGTCAACTTTTAGGAATCGAGACCGAGCCTTTCGTCAAGGGATTATTACACCCGAGGGTGAAGGCTGGTCGTGAATGGGTGGAAAAGGTGCAAACTCCGGAGCAGGTCCGACTGGCATTGGATGCGCTAGCAAAGGGAATCTACGAAAGAGGATTCGGAGATCTCGTCAACCGCATCAACAGCCGACTCGATCGAAATACAGTCATAGGTGAAGATGGTTTCTTTATTGGGGTCCTCGATATCGCTGGTTTCGAAATCTTCCAAACAAACAGCTTCGAGCAGTTATGCATTAACTACACGAACGAAAAGCTGCAACAGTTCTTCAATCACCACATGTTTGTTCTGGAACAGGAGGAATATGCGCGCGAGCAGATCGAGTGGCAGTTCATAGACTTTGGCAAAGACTTGCAGCCAACAATCGACCTCATCGAAGTGACCAATCCCATTGGTATTTTCTCCTGCCTGGATGAGGACTGCGTAATGCCGAAAGCCTCAGATAGGTCATTTACAGACAAACTTCATTCGCTGTGGGACTCTAAGTCTGCGAAATACCGCGCTTCTCGCCTCAGTCAAGGCTTTGTTCTTACCCACTATGCAGCTGAGGTGGAGTATTCCACCGATGGTTGGTTGGAAAAGAATAAGGACCCCTTGAACGATAATGTAACAAGACTACTCGCAGCTTCGGAAGACAGGCATGTTGCCGATCTGTTCTCAGACTGCCGGAGCGCCGATAGTGAAGCAGACTATCCCAGAAGTCGGGTGAAGAAAGGCTTGTTCCGTACAGTTGCACAAAGACACAAGGAACAGTTGTCGAGTCTTATGAATCAGCTTCATTCGACCCACCCTCATTTTGTACGGTGCATTATACCGAACCACAAAAAGCGTCCGAAGATGTTGAATGCGCCCCTGGTTCTCGATCAGCTACGGTGTAATGGTGTCCTCGAAGGAATCAGAATTGCGCGTACTGGATTCCCCAATCGGTTATCCTTCACCGAATTTCGCCAACGCTATGAGGTTCTTTGTCGGGATATGCCCAAAAGCTACATGGACGGCCAGTCCGCCGCTCATATAATGCTGCAAAAACTTGCTTTAGACAAAGCCTGGTTCCGAGTTGGCCGCACGAAAGTATTCTTTCGAGCTGGCGTTTTAGCAGAGTTGGAGGAGAAGCGTGACCAACTTATTCGGACAATCATGACACGGTTCCAATCTTTGGCGAGGGGTTTTGTTCAACGCCGAATTTCCAACAAAAGGCTGTATCGTGCGGAGGCCACACGCATCGTTCATCACAATTTCAGAGTCTATCTGGATATGAAGTCCAACCCTTGGTGGCGTCTGTTCTCGAGAATGAAACCGCTCCTAGGGGAAACACGTACTGCTCACGAGGTAAAGAGGAGGGATGATAAGATTAAACAGCTAGAGGCAAGGATGAGGCATGACCAAGGTGAGCGGCAGAAGGTCGAGGAAGAAAAGCGTCGAGCAGAAATCGAGATGCAGAGAATCCGGCAGACTTTGGAAAGTGAGCGGGCGTTGGCCTTAGACAAAGAAGAGATCTTTAAGAGACTGCAGGTTCGTGAGGTCGAGCTTAGTGAGAAGCTGGCAGGTGCCATTGCGGATCAAGAAAGTCTCGAGGATCAACTGGACGAACTAATCTTGGCAAAGAAAAAGACAGACGAAGAGCTCGAGCTACGGAAGACCCAACTCGAGCAGGCTGGCGAGATCATTCAGCGGCTCGAGGCTGAGAAGAAGGAAATGCAGCAGAGCCTAGATGAGCTTGAGCATAAGATCCTCGAGGTACAGCATCGTTCCTCTGAGAAGGAAATCCGTATGAAGGATCTTAGCCAAGAGATCAAGATGCTCCAGAGCCATCTCAGTTTGAAGGACCGCAAGCTGCAGGACTTGGAGACTAAGCTGTTGAAGACAGACCAGGATCTTGACGTCAAGTTAGCGAAAACATCGAAAGAATTAGACCGATCAACAAATCAAGTCAAGGAACTTATTGACGAGAACCGTTCTATCCGGCAACAAATCTCTGATCTTTCTTCGACATCCACTAGTTATGAGGAAATGCTCAGACGCAAAGAAAGCGAACTATCCGTCTTGCGCAACGACGCCAAAAGGCATAGTGACGAGAAGAAACAGTTGGAAGTCGAGAAATCTGCTCTATCAACACGCCATGGCAACATGCAAAACCGACTCCGAGAGTTACAAGCTCAGGTTGACGCCATGAAATCAGAAAGGGCCCAGCTTGAGCGCGAAGCTGCTGATGTCCAGAAGCTTCTTCAGGCGAAAATGTCTGAAGATGCGGAAGCTGGGCAAAGTCGGAAACTACTTGAGCAGCAAATTCAGGACCTCAAGAATCAACTATTCCAGGCTCAAGCGGAACTCAGTCGGGAACGGCAATCGAGGGATGACGTCCAGATGCTTGCGGAACATAACTTGGCGGAGCTGAAAGACAAGTACACTTCGTTAAACGAGTCAAAGATTACTATTGAGAAGGAAATGTACATTCAACAAGACAGTCTTCGGCGGGCTACGGAGGCTCGTGTCGCCGCTGAGCAGTCGCGGAAAGATCTCCAGGCGGAGTTGATCAAGCTTCGTGAGCGATTTACAAATGTTGAAAATTCTCGAATGAGGGCTGAGGCTGAGATGGAGTCAAACCTTGTCAAGCAGAATAATCACCGCCTCGAGAGCATCAGGAACGAATTGGACGAAACAGCAAACCGCTTGGAGGAGGTAGAATCAGAGAGATCGCGTCTTGCAGCACGAGAACAGCAACTGTTGAACGCCATTGCCGAGTCTGAAAACTTCCGTATCCGTCATGATCAGAATAAGGAACGCCTAGACAGAGAATTGGTCACTCTTAAGGGCAGGCTCACGGCATCGGAAAATGACAACCGCGCCCTCTTAACCAAAATCCAGCAAAAGAATCTTGACATCGCTAGATCGACTTCTAAAGCCAGTGACAGCCAACGTCTCCGCGTTGCAACCCTTCAGAAAGAGAAATCGAAGCTAGAGGAAGACAACAAGGTGGTCTCCCGTCAGCTTGGGGATCTACAGCTTTCCATAACATCATTGGAGAAGCAGAAGGAAAAGCTTTCCTTGAGTCTAGAAGACATGAATCACGAAGTCAACAGGGAGCACAAAGCTAGTCGCAATGCCGAAAAAGCTGCCTCCGCGGCGTCTATTCAACTGGCAGAAGTGAACCGAAACTTGGAGACGGAAAGGCAACTTAGGACCCAAGCACAGGCTAACACTCGGAAGCTCCAAACCTCGATAGATTTGTCAAATAAAGAGATCGACGGCTTGCACCGTCAACTCATGCTCCTACATAGGATCGTTGAGCCTGAGGCAGATCATTCCGCCGATTCGTGGGAGAAGATTCAGCCTGACCTAGCAAAGAAGGTCGACCTAGCCCAGCTACTAGAGACCATGCAAAGCAAATTGCAAATGTCTGAGGAAAGATACAGTCGATCAGAAAGCCAACTTGCGGAGATGCGCCGTCGACATGGAGAGGAGATGAAGGAGCTCGACGCCCGTTACTCATCATCCAAACGCGCGTTACTGGAGGAAATCGACCAGAACCAAGTCGCAAATACTCGCACCCCTACTCACCTACGGAAGAGCTCTGAGAGCGCCGTTGTGAAGAAGTTTGGGACTCCAACAACACCCAATCGTCGACTGAACCTGAACGAAGCCTCGAATGACTCTGCGCGGTCAGATAGAACTGTGGATACCGTTGGTTACCAAAAGCGCATGGACATGGCAGCTGAGATTGAGGAGCTTCAAAACAAACTTCAAATGAGCGAGATGCAGAACAAGCACCTTCAAAGCCAGGTCGAGCGATCCGCTCCTACGCGAGACATGTGGCAGGATGACAGTCCTTCAGTTAGGCGAATGCAGCTTCTGGAGCGAGAAAATGGCCGCCTACACGATCAACTCGACGATTCGGCGAAGAAAGTGTCATCTCTCGAGAGGAGCATACAATCCGGGGAGCTTTCATTGCGAGACGTTCAGGCCAAGTCACACGAAGAGCTCTACGACCTCATCAATTCCCAGGAGCAGTCCAGGAGATCGCTGCTTAGGGTCCACAATGAAACTATCGCTGATATTACTGACGCAAAAGCGCAATTTGAGAAACTCAGGCGAGCAAAGGCGACCGTTGAGGTTGAACTTCGTGACGCGTGCTCAGAAGCTCAAGAGCTGCAGCTGGCGAGGGAGCAGGACATTGTCAGCAGAAACCAACTGCTTCAAGAATTCTCTGATCTGCAGATCCGCCTAGATGCCGAAACATCCAAGTCTGCCGATCTTGCCGCCAGTATGAGCCTCTACAAGAGTCGTGCAGATGAGTACTTCGGCAAGCTCGAGCAAGCAGAGATCACGCTTCTCAAGGCTTCCCGGGCAGAGCAGTTCGCCAAGACCCAATCCAAGGAGACGGAGGATAGCTGTGCGCAAATTATGGCTGAGCGCAAAGAGATGGAGGCCATGATAGACGATCTACAGCGACAATCGCAGTCTCTCGAAGCTAGGATGGAGGATCAGGCGGCTGAATTGCAGGGTGCGCTTCAGGCAAAACAACGTCTCCAGAATGAGCTCGAGGATTACAGAAACCAACGCGCCATGGACATTGAGGACAAGGAAACATCAATGGAGCAAACAAGGCAGAAGTATCAGAGAGAAATCACGACTCTCAACAACGAACTTGAGATGGAACGTGAGAAGGTCCTCAACGTTCGCGGGGAGACTTCTCGCCTCCGTGAAGAACTTGAAGATCTTCGCAGCAAATGGGATAACGAGGTGATGAATAGTTCGACGTGGGCTAAGGAGAAGGCACGCATGGAGATGATGCTTCAGGATGTAACAACATCTCGGGATGAAGCGGCCGATGCCCACAACGAAGCCCAGTCTAGAGTCGTAACTCTCTTATCGCAGGTTAGAAGCCTACGGACCTCAGTCGATGACGTGACTGCGGAACGCGACATGCTGCTCAAGGAGAAGAAGATGCTCGAGGCACGGTTAACAGAAGCTGGAGAGCGCCTGGAGGATCTTGCCAAGGGGGAAAGCCCGTCCATGCGCAACGCCGCCAGCATGGATCGCGAGCTACTAGAGCTCAAGGCTCAGCTTGCTCAGCAGGAGGACGTCTCTGTCGCAGCAGTCGGTAAAATGAGAAGGGCAGAGGCTCTCGCCACTGAGATGCAGAAAGAGGTCACTGCGGAGAGGGAGGCCAGTTCCACGCTCTTCAGAGAAAAGGCAGCTCTGGAGAAACAATTGAAGGAGTCACAGCTTCGATGTGTTGATTTGGAGACAAAGAGCTACTCATCCGGCAGTCAGGATATCAGATTCCTTCACAAGCGAATCAAAGAGGTATGCACTATTTTCCACCCCAGAATCCCAATGTGGCAGTATGCTAACATTTAAATAGCTGGAAACCCATCTAGAGGATCAAGAGGCGAAAAACAGCTCCGAACAGCGATCATTGCGCAACGTTGACCGGACAGTCAAGGACTTGCAGTCCCAAATCGAGCGGCGGGAGAAGATGAACTCCCAGCTCGAAGAGGATGTCAACAGGGGCCGTGAGAAGGCTGAGCGTCTTCTCAATAATATTGATGAGCTTCAACAAAGCGAGTCGCAGTCGCAGCTTCAAGCCCGCCGTGCGGAGCGAGAGCTGCGAGAAGAGCGCGAAAAGTGCTTGAGGCTCGAGCGTGAGCTTAATGGATGGAAAGCTCTCCGGGTCGAAAGAGGAAGCAGTGCCATCGGAAGGGGGCATGTCACGTTTAGCGACACTGGAAGTCGACGAGGAAGCGCTGCATATACTACCGGAGACTTGCCGCAGCGGATGCCCAGCAATACGAAGGGTTTCTTGTGAAGACCTACGAGACATCGAATGTCGACAGCCCTAATTAGTAACGCAGATTTGCAAATTTCCCCTCAAGGGCCCAGCATCACACGTCGCGAGTATAACATAATGACATCCCTACATGTCTAGGAAGTGTTGGGTGCAGTGGAATGTTTTGTGTTTTTTTCTTTTGGTTTTTTTTTACTCTTTATGTGAACACGCATTTTGGATGTCTATGATGATACTGTTTGCAGGTTGAATGAGCCATTGAGGCCGAGGATTATATGACGGATGATGCTTGATATTCGTATTGGAGGAGGCGTATAGTAGAGAGCGTTATTTAATCTTAACATTTTCTTAAACTAGTTCGATTTCCATTATATAAGTGAGTAACCCTCAGTAAATGAGGAGCCTGACTCGGCTTAGGAGCATACAGTAGCCATTAGGCTGATTTACTAACACCAAGTTATCATCACATCACAATTATAAATATTCCAGAAATTCGAACACTATCCAGATTGCATTGAGACCATATATAGCCGCGCGGCTGTTACAAACGCTCGCTTGTGGAGACACATTTGACCCACCCGAGCTTAGATCGAGTTCACTCAACAGAAACGTTGACTCCCTCATTGCCCGCCCACCGCAAGGAATCAATCACTGATCAAGTCTCCTTGCACACCTCTTCAAAATGGTAAGTCTAACTCTATCAGAACCACAGCGCAAAATGCCCCCCCAAGGATCCTGCTCGTCTATCATCGCAACGAAAAGAAAAAGAATGAAAAAAAAAAAAAAAAAAACCTCTCAGAACAAAATAAAAAAACTAAATAAAAAAATAAGAGAGATGAAAACAACTAACGTCACAACCCAAACTAGGCACGCAACAGCGAAAAAGCCCAGTCGATGCTCTTCCGCTTCCGGGCCCAACAGGCCGCGGACCTAGGAATCATCGACATAGGCCGCACGCGCCGCCCAAAGGCTATCACCTCCGTCGACTCAATCCCCCTCTGCGAGAAATGGCGCGGCCAAGTCCTGAAAGAGATCTCGCGCAAGGTCTCCCGGATCCAAGAATCCAGTCTCTCAGACCACCAGATCCGCGACCTGAATGACGAAATCAACAAACTGATGCGCGAGAAGTGGGCGTGGGAAATGCAGATCCGGAATATGGGGGGGCCGAACTATATGCGAGGTTCGGGGCGAGTTTATGATGATGAGGGGAGAGAGATACCTGGGGGTGGGAAGGGGTATCGCTATTTTGGGCGGGCAAGAGAGTTACCCGGTGTTAAGGAGATGCTTGAGGTAGCGATGAAGAGGGGGAGGGGACCTGCGGAGGAGGAGGAAGGGGGCGGTGTTGGACGAGGCGGGGATATTGCGACGAAGAAGGTGGATGCAAATTATTTTGGGTATGGGCTTGATGAGGAGGATGGGACATTGCTTGCTTATGAGATGCAGAGGGAGAAGGGGGCTCTGGAGAAGTTACGGAAGCAGGCTGATAGTGAGGAAGACGTGGAGGATGGGTGGGAACCCTTACCTGGGGATGCTGGGGATGGAGTTGAATGGCGGTTACCGACGCTGGAGGAAGTGCAAGAGGAGCTTGTGGACAGGAGGAGGAGGCGGCTTTTGGAGAAGATCTCTTAAGATGTCCAGCTTCTCTCTTTCCTTTGTTCTCTTCTTCCGCGTTTGGGTATTTTGTTCTTTTACTCGGCTTAGCTCGGTGCATCTCGAATACATACGTAATGATTGTGTTTTTCTATTGACTTAAGAACTTATACAAGTAGTTGCTTGCGGGGTATATATACATCGAGGCTATTTTTGTAATGGCTGCTGCCTCCTTGACAGTTTCTCGGCTTTCAGGGCTTGCGTTAAGCTGATGTTCACTTTGTTTTCTATGCCTAACTCTCGGCGACGCTCTTCCGCCTGCAGGTCATCGAGCGGAAACCGGCCGAGCTCACCAGATCGCCATTTCTGAATAAAGTGCAACGCAGCAAGGTCGATGTTTGGTATGCCACCCTTAGCAAGAAGACCCGTCCGGCGGGCAAAACTATCCAGAAGGGGTGAGATTTCGTTGGTCGCTGGAGACCACCGCTGGTATACGTCGTTATCATGCAGGTTAATGTGATACAGTAAATAGTCTGCCAGGGTGACTGGGGAGATCACAGAATCTTTGACACAGCCGCAGAGGGCCAATTTCAACATATTCTCAGCGTCCGGCACATAAGGCATGAACACCCCTGGAGTATCTAGCACGTATACATGGGGGCCATTCTCCCTCTCAATTATTTTCACGGGCGTTGCAATTTTTCGTGTAATTCCTGGTTGGCCTCCGGTTCTGACTGCCTTGGCCTTTCCCACGCCGTGATTGCGTAGGTTGTTGATCAGCGTCGATTTCCCGACATTGGGCATTCCGACGATCATAACTCGACAGCCAATAAGCCTGTCGGGCCCTTCAGCGTCATTGCGCAGATGCCTGAGGATCGAGCTCACATCCGGACGAGAAGAAGAGCTAACGAAGAACACGGTGCTATTGCGGTCGAAGTTTCGGACCTTCTGCTCGGCCTGAATGAGAACGATAATGTGAGTAGACTATTAGTTGGGGGTAGTACTTGGACAATCCTACTCACCAATTTCTGTATAGGTGATCCCGCCTCAGCTCCTAAATCTCTCTTCGTGTAAACGATCAATCGTCTAGTCTTTCCTAGAGCTTCCTCGAACATGGGATTTATTGAAGTGAGAGGAACCCGACTGTCTCGACATTCAACCACGTAGTCAATTGAAGATAACATATTCTGCATCTTCCTCAACCCAGCCCTATGGTGACCGAGGAAATAGGACCGTGGGATTGACGCATAGTTGGGGAACACCTGGCGCGGCACGAATTTAGTCGCCATTATCAGAGGATCATGGGTTGAAAAGCGTAACTGAGTGTCTCTGGGGACGATATGAAGTTCCCTTTGCCGGCATTATCTATCGCAGTGAGATTGCGACTATCAATATCCCTTTTGCTGTATCTTGCTTGCGAATCCGTCGTGCCCCCGAACAGTTTTTGTCCCGGTAGAAATTAGCGGTGAACAAGGCGGTGTTAAATATTTCCTTATTAGGCGTTCCTTTACTCTTCTATCAAACTGCGTGGATGATAGTCAGCCTCACTCTCAACCGAGGTCTTATGGTATAGCTGTTCAATGCCTCCGGTTCGAAGACCTTTGACAGGCTTTTGTCCACATGCAGGACAGATGATAACTAGAAGAAAATCCCATGCCTATCATTTGGCTTCTTCCAACTAGCGCCCATAATTCGTCGAGCCCGATAAACACATCCATTCCCCAGCTTGAACTCCAATTCTCTCCGTGAACTATATACTTGTGTCAACTAGGGCCTAGCTATCCAGAATCAGATCTTGTTGTCTTTCGCTTTAGCTAGAAGCTACTTCAGAACTGTTTACGTCACCCGCGGCCAGGAGGTGCCCCTCTTAGCTTCTGCAATTCGCCCTCCTTGGGTCGCTATTCCATCTTCAATTGACCGCAATCATATACAGGTCACTCCAGTGTACCAAGTCGATAATGCCCGGCGTTGCTGAATATGTCTTTGATATCCTCCTTTCGCCCTCGTTCAACCCGGGTTTCTTCCCTTCCTTCCAGGTCCGAGCCAAGACAGCGACGAGGCCATAAACCAACTGCTGTCCATGAGGATGGTCAGGAAACCGAAAGAGACGATGATCACTCCATTATAACCCCCTCGAAGCATACTCCCAAAGCATTCCGGGCAATAAAGGGAGTATGTCAACCGGAGGACCTCTACGTCCTTTCCGACTCATTAAGCAAGATATCTTAAATTTACGCCGCCGGTATGCGTCAGCTAGACAATTTTCAATCAATTGATCTTCGCAAGCGCTGTCTACGTCTTTTTCCACGAATCTCCTTCCCGGTATTACCTTTGAAAGCGATTTATACGTACTGACCGGAAAGAGCTATGGCGCAATTGAAGTCGCGTTTAGTACCGGACTCTGTGGAGTGGCTTTCTCTCTGTGCATAACTCTCACACTGACTTACCCACGCTTTCGGGTCTACTATGCTGAACGATCTGTTTCCAGGTTCTCTAACCAACCCTTGACCATTCTTGGAGTAACCGCCCCTTCGCAGTGCTAGCTGAGAACATATGTGAGTTATGCCGCGACAATTTTCAGATACCCTTTCTAACATTCATGGCTTGGTCTCTCATCCATGCGGCATGGCAGCATTATTTGCTCGCCATCATTAATGCCCACGACTGGCCTATGCGCTATGTAACGACGTTTACCACCGAGGTATTCTCCCTCTTGAACAGTATCATCTATTTTCACAAGGCCATTCAGGAGCTGGAGAGAGCTCATCAAACCCTCTCCTTTGCCGCGTTTCTCTATGCGGTTATTGGAGCCGTTGGGACAATGCTACTTGCCATTTTCCTGTCGGCTGCAGAGAGCTGGAAACCCTTATTTCACCGATATATTCGCATGGGCCTAACGGAATACGCGGTCGCAATCTCCATAATCGTTTTTATCGGATTGCCGCACGTTAGCGAACTCGCCAATCTGGACAAAATGACTTTTACCGTCAGCGAATCATTCAAACCTTCCGATCCAGAATGCTCAAGATTCATTGTCAAATTTTGGGAGTTACCTGCCCAGTGGGCTCTGGCCGCCATCATTCCCGGAGTTATCATCACTATCCTTTTCTTTTTCGACCACGAAGTAAGCTCGATTATATGTACAATCGATCATTATGGAACACGGAAGCCCGAGGGTTCGCATGGGGCATTGTTCTCCTCTGCACTACCACAGCTTTGTGTGGAGTCCTGGGCATCCCCCCGGCAAATGGACTTCTGCCTCAAGCACCCCTCCATTCAGAATCTTTAATGCATTCAGAAAATGAGCAACGTACCATTATTGTGGATGGAGAGGAGAAACGAAACATACGAGGTCAAGCGTGTGTATGAGCAGCGCTGGTCTGCCTTCCTCCACGCGGCGGCTATTCTTTGCTTCATCAGCCCTCCATTCATGAAGGTTCTTGGCTTGACGCCTACTAGTGTTCTCGCGGGGCTGTTTATGTTCATGGGCGAACAAAGCCTGGCAGTAAAGCAAGTAATACTTAATTTACGCCTCCGTTACTTCAAGTCTGATCTCGAGCACAATGTGAAGCCCTATATTATCAGACCTTCTATCTCCTCACATCCGCACCCGAGCTCCCATCTTTACCACCAACGCTCGCAAAGAAACAGAGCATGAATACCCCAAATGTTAACAACAACAACAACAACAACAACAACAACAACAACAACAACGACAACAACAACAATAACAACAAGAAGAAGAACAACCAACGTCCATCCTACTCCCCAGTACACCTCTACACAATCCTCCAAATAATCACCACAGTAGCGATCTTTATCCTAACCCTAACTCGAGGCGCCCCAGCCTTCCCACTTCTAATCATTTCCTTGGTTCCCTTTCACCTCCTAGTCATGAAATGATGGTGGCCACAAGAAGTCCTCTGATTCGTCGACGCATGGGCTTGCAAAGAGGGTACTCCCGAGGGTGACCAAGACACCGAAGCCAAGCAGAATGAGGCCATGCAGAGACCTGGTCATAGCCCTACTTCTGAAGCTGACGGGGGGGATTTTATCTTCGCATGCGCGGAGTCACCATGGTTCAGTGACTGTTGCGGATGTGCCCACCGCTCATACTTGGATTCCAAGTAATGGGAATGATATGGGACAGGATTGGGTGGAGTTGGATGAGATTCGACCGCATAGGGATGAGGATTATGTCGGTTTCCAATCAAAATTTTCGCGATCGAGCTTATAGGTTGATATGTCGAAATGAAACGTGCCGAGAGGCTTCCAATTGTAGATTTATATAGTGGGCATACTAGTACAAATAATCCAGGGGTATCATGAGGTGTTCCCACCCGTGGGGTTTATTTCCTCCAAGTTGGATAATGAGACATTCATATGGCTGGGATAGATTCATGACAACAGCCTTTGTTTACGCCCTCCATCCCTGCACAAAGTCATGAAGACGATCAATAACCACACCAAAGATAGCATTGGCGCTATCGCCGATAAGCTGTTCAAAGTGACGTATGGCTTCCTCTTCAGTCATTTCAAGATGGAATCTCTCCTTCACCTTTAGAACTGCCTTATCCGGCTCTACGCGAATATCGGGGATGTTGGCGTCGACCATCAAACTGAAGAGGTTGAGAATGAGGTTCGCAGATTTGCGTAGCGTCGTATAGGCAGTGAAACAGTATTGCTTAAATTGGAGGTAAAGAGGTGAAGTGGTGCCGCCCATTCCTTCGACCATTTCCTTGCATAGTTTCATCATGGGTGCAAACGGTTTAGGATCTCGACCGAGAATGAAGCCGAAGTCGGCATGGAAGAAGTGTCCATCTGGTGCGAGGAGGAGATTCTCGAGATGTCTGTCACCGACGCCGAGGAGGTATGTGATCACGCAGTACCCGGCGCAGGACTTGATGTAGGTATCCATGGTCTCCTTACGGACGCCGAGTGGCTCGCTTTCATCCGGGTTGTTGGCCCTGAGGTATGCGAGGACGGTTTTGTATTTGGCGGAGACTGCGGACAGGGATACGGATGGTATGAATTGCATCGCACCTGCCGTGGCGTTTGTGGCGAGGATTCGATATGGTGTGAGTTTAAGGTCCAGATTTTCCTTCTGGAGGAGGCGGTCCATCAGGATGATGATTTGAACGACAAGTTGGTCTTGGCGAAGGTCATCGCCGACTTTGAATAGTATTGGGTATTTCCGGCCATCGTCCGTTTTGAACGTAATATGTAGAGGAGACAGCGAGGACTTGAAGACGTTAGATTCTTCTGGAGAGCAACCTGTAATTAGGACATCCGGGTCTAAAGGAAGAGGTAATGGGGGATCGATTTGGAAGATATCGTTCTTCGGATCTTTAAGGTACTTTTTCAGTTTCTCAATCTTGAGAGGGCGGGGCTCTCGGGAAAAACGAATGTCTTTGGAGATCTTCGAGAGCACGGCGATGAGTTCACCCTGACGCAGTAGGGTCTTCCTGTGTCCAGGATGAATCTGTTCCAACTCCGCCATGAAGTAATATTCCACTCGGGCGAATAACCTACGGTGAGAAGATAATGTGCCGGGGCCAGCATCATCGCACTCGACCATCAAGTACCAATGTAGATAGCTACCGAGTTTGAAGTTGTTGGCTGCGCGGGTGATGAGAAAGTTGGCCAGGGAGGAGTCGTGAGCAGCGATTTCCGCGTCTCCATGGATATTGTCCTCGTATTTCAGCGCCTGTACGAGCTGGAGGAGATAGAGAAGAAGTTCATCATCATCCGCCTTACGAAGCCGCTCGACAGCATAGGAACGAACCGCAGCATTGTCAAAAGTTGGACCAAGAAGCTCTAGAGCGTCATCGACGTCAATCTCAGTCCATTTCGGTAGGATTTCGACAGCTTGATGAGATTCACCGACGTCCCGCCAGTTGACCGATTTAACGAACTTGGTGAGTGCGCTTTTCTCTCGCGTCAGGTAATATCTGAAGCGCCATACAAGATCTTTCTCCTCAGCTGTGAGGTCTTGTGTAGGCTCATAAGACATGATTATGTTAAGATCATCACGGATTTTAGGGTTTGGTTTGAGGTCACGGTCCATGATGCCAGTACGATGGCTACGAATGAGCCTCCGGTGCTTGTCTTCACAAGGGTTGCCAGTTTGACCGACTTCAGGATCGTAGATTCTGATTACCCCTTCACCATCAGCACCTTCTATGCCTGGACCAAATCGGACCTCTGGCAGGGGTTTAAGAGCGGCGCTTGGGTCCCCAGGCACATTTTGCGGGTATGATGAAATTGGGGGCGGTGGGTATTCGTGATCAGACCATACAATGGGATGATCGAACCGGGGGAACTCAATGTAGAGAATAAAGTTTTCGTCGTCGAATTTCTCTTCATCAGAGTCCTCTTCCTCGCCGCCCGCGGATTGCTCCTTGCTGGCCTTCAAAAGTAGAGAACGCTTCCTTGCAGCCTCTTCAGCGTTGAGCTTCAGCCTCTCCAGCTGACGGAAGACCATGTGATCCATCCAGTCAATTCTTGGAATTTCGCCCATCTCGTGTTTCTTAATCAAGACTTCCACTCGTTCTAACTCCAGCTCTTCAATCGAAGGGCCTAGCGGGTCAGGCTTATTGCATTTTCGCCTTTTTGGAGGACTCGAGGGCGTTGTCGTTGATGAGAAACCGTCTGCGGCTTTATGTCGGTAGACTTTACATTTTTGCCTCCCAGTCTTCAATTTGCCATCTTCATCAAATAGAGGTATCGTCGTCCCACCGAACGGAATATAATGGCCGTCCGCACCCTCGCCGCCAAAGGGCGATAGATCCCAGATTGTAACAGCGAGTTGGCATTTGCGAGGGGCGTCCTTGATAGACATAGGCAACTGTAGCCATTCATTCCAGGATCTGGCAGATTTGAACGCCCTGTATGAGGTCTGGAGGGGTACCCCTAATGGCTTAGATTCCGACCATAGTTGCACCGTCGCAAACAGATCAGATACCAGATTCTGTGCAGAGCCAATGTGTCGCAATTCTGGCTGCTTTAATAGGACCGAGAAAGGGAATTGCCTCTGTTTCCCTTCTAGTGAGCCACTGTATATTCCATTAGTCTAGCGCTCTCTTCAAGCACTTAGCTGCCTCTAAAGTGCTGCTTTAAAGTTCACCACTGCGGTTAATGTGGAGAGACGTTTGGCATACATCTTAACATATATTGGAAAATCCAACTGGGTGGAAACCGCAAAAGTAAAAGCTTCCATCCTCGACTTGGGGCATCACTGTCGGTATACCTTTATCGCATGACGGAGCTGGGGTTGTTGGACAGTGGAAAGATGGAGCTCCTCTGATTAAGATGACGCGGGGACAGGTGACATCACGTGGCTGTCCACCAGACGCGTCCAGACGCGGAGTTTAATGCGAAATTTCCAGGTCCATCAAAAGGAATTCTGTGGATGGAATTAATTCGCGATACCTTTGTCGAGTAAACAAATCCCATTTTCGTTTATATTCTTTTATAAGCCTATTTTCAGTCCTTTGTCAAGCTTTTGACCCTTTGCCTCTTCAATTGCAGTCGCGCGCTTGTCTATCACGTACCGTTTGTCAAAGAAATCAGCCTTGCGAGAATGGCGCGCAACCTTCAAGTTCACCCAACCACCCCTCAACATCCGTCTCTAGGATCTCCCTCGGACAAGGAGAATCTGGAGGATTCTGCTGGCAGTAAACGGAGAAACCAGACTCAAAAAATGTCTTCCTCGAGGAGTAGTGCGAAACGGCAACGCCTAGGGGACAGAGCCTCCAATGTCCAGGCTGGAAGCCAGTCGCAACCACAACGGAACGCCAGCACCGATTTCTATGACCCCGACCAGGATGAGAAGGAAAGACGACGGATACGCAAGGGACTTAGGGATCTCACACGAGATTTGAATGGTATGCCACAATTGCCGCTGAACTTAAGCATGTGTTAATGGTCATGCAGATTCTAGGAATGAATATATGCAGGCAGGAAATACTGGCATTCACGACACCATCATAAAAGCAAATGAGTACTTCCGAGACGTCAAGCAAACTTCAGACGCGACAATTGACTCCCGCCTCCTGGTCAACGCTGCGGACCTGTCATACAAGAAGACTGCAGCGCTGGTCCTAGGTGACTCGAGCGCAGGAATCGATGTTGACGAATTTGTTTCGAAATGCATATCATTCATGCGCGCGGGCCCGGAAGACCCGAATGCTGCGATCAGTAGCACACAACGTCGACGTGCTCCCCGAAGGACCCAAGCAGACCCTAATAACAGCGATGAAGATGATGGCGATGGGATGAACTGGGACTGGCTCGGGCGAGCTGCCTGCTTCCACCATAGCGCCCGACCCGCAGTCTCCGGGTTCCTCCTGGGTCCGCTCTCAGTGCAAAAGCGTACCCGTCAAATAGCAAAGCGAAGAGCTAGAGAGCGCATCGACCCATCCCAGGCTGTCCGGCCACAAGAGCTCCGAGAGGAAGACCTAGATAAACAGGAGTCTTCTAATCTGACGGCTATGTGTACTAGCATAAACAAGCTATTGGGGAAAACGCGAGACCACGCCGAAAGTGCCGTTACCAAGGTATTGGAGCAGTACCCAGAGCAACTCCCGCAAGAACAAGTACAGCAGATCATGGACAAGCATCATATTGCCGACGATGGCGGCATACCGCTATTCCAGTTTTGCATTAATCCCCAGTCATTCGGCCAGTCTGTGGAGAATTTGTTCTATTTGAGCTTCCTCGTCAGAGACGGCACAGTCGGGATTTCAATTGATAGTAGAGGCTTGCCAACTTTGCGTGTGTTCCCCTACACCCCTGTTGTATGGCCATCGAGGCGTAAAGGATCTAACTAATGCAATGCCAGATACTTCAAAACCTTATGCGCCCAGTGAAGCTCAAAGAAGAGGTCTGCAGAAGCATCAATCTGTGTTCAGTCTTGACTTTGATACGTGGCACGACCTGATCGAGGCCTATAGCATCCGAGATTGTATCATCCCCCATCGTCAAGAAGAGGAGCACAACACCTCGCGAGGATGGTATAGCTAGGCCTGCGGCCTCCGCCTTACTATTTTCACTCCAGGCTTCTCCGGTGCTCAGGTGTTTGGCAGCGATCCAGTTGTAGACTGATATTATATACCCTTTTGGTTGGATACTGCGGACTTTGCTTTTATAGTCACATTAGCTCGACTAGTGCTTCTTTTCATGCTAATACTTTTCTTATTATTACTGGATATATTTTCACTATCATACTTACATATTCAATTAATAAAATGCTATCAGAGTATTACCTCAGGCAGAGTTGTCACTTTCCCCGCAGGACAAAAGCCATTGACGTCAGCAGATAAGTTAACACTTCACACTTACCTGGCAGCCTGACAACAGAGAATTTGCATCATCCAGATCATAAAAGAACACTATTGTTTGTCATCTCAAGTGACAGAGATCAAACAATATTACCAATTGCTTGGTAGCTGTACTATCCTGAAGCCGAGGCCAGTCGTTACAAATCGCCAGCTTGACAGGCGCGCAGAGCTTTGAGTTCAAATAGTCGTCGATTGCTCGCGAAAAACCATCATCGATCAATCAATCGTCTACTTCTCTTGGATACTCAAATCTTGAGCAGGGGAACAAATAATTAGCCATGGCACCACAACTATTCCCCTCTAATCCCGATGAGCTCATGGTGATTCGAAATGTCACTTCGGACGTTATAACCATGAGCCTACCTTTTGCGCGATTCGGGCGCTTCAAATTTGGTGGACGGGGCACACTTGGTTAGTCGACCCCTCTTTCACGCCCCCATGATTATACATCTAACGGAGAATGACAGTGCGCATGTCCTCCGGCTCCATAGCCGTCTTCTCCCCCGTCAATCTCACCCCGGCAGTACGGGAGACGGTCTCCAGCCTCGGTGGGAGAGTGAAGTACATCGCGGCCCTTGATCTAGAACACCATCTGCACCTAACAACATGGAAAAACGCGTTTCCGGAGGCAGAGATTATCGCCCCCGAGGGACTATGGGAAAAGAGACAATCAAACCCAGAATTCAAGGATACCCCATTCAAGCACATCCTCCGCCAGGATAACAAAGACCACGGCTGGAAGATCTCAGAGGATTTCGACAAGGATTTCGAAATAGAATACGTCTACGGGCACGGGTCGAAGGAGGTAGTCTTCTTGCACAAACCATCTTGTACGCTTATCGAAGCGGACCTGTTATTCAATCTCCCTGCGAGAGAGCAGTATTCGAAGACTGGGGAGAGCGCGACATCGGGGATTTTCACGAAGATTGTGAAGCCGCTACTGTCTACGACAGCGCCTGCGACGTGGCAAAAGAGGTTTGCGTGGTATGTTTTGTCGAGTGGGAATCGTAAGGCGTTCACAGAGTCCGTGCGGAGAATTGATAAGTGGGAGTTCAATCGGTTGATCCCATGCCATGGGGATGTGATTGAGAGTGGTGCTAAGGGGGTGTTTCGGACGGTGTTTGAGTGGTTCCTAAGGAATTCGTAGGTGTCTATTCTTCCTCACTATTAATTTGTATGATTAGTTTTCATGTACATTGAACAATGATTTAGGGATCGGTCGCTGAGGTGACTCCAGAAGTGATATGCTGCGCCATCACTGATAGGCAACAATCGCTTATCGAGTGCGAGGCCGGAGTTCACCTTGACCGACTCATACGAGTTACCCCGTAATTACTTACTAGGGCGAGTTATCAGTGAGTCACCGAGACTCCTGACCCAATAAAACTGCTATTGAGAGGAATCTAAGTCACCTGCTGCGTAAATTACCGTATTATGATTGCATCATCATCCATTCCGGGGGAGACCCCGAGGTCAGCTGCAGCTGATAAGTACCGGAGCTCCCTCTCCCATTCCAACCTCCTCTCATCCCTCTCTCATCCTCATCTCTCCATCATATCTATCTGAATCACTCTATCTCTGTTGCTCTGTTTCTAGTTCTGGTTACCTTCTCTTTTTTTTTTTGTCTCGTTTTGTTTCTATACATTCTTACCCAACTACCCATCATGAAAGGCATCCTCGGCCTTTCCCTGCTCCCGTTGCTGGTTGCAGCCTCACCCGTTGTTGTCGACTCCATCCACAATGGAGCAGCCCCCATCCTTTCATCCACAAACTCCAAAGAGATTCCAGACTCCTACATTGTTGTTTTCAAGAAGCACATAGATTCTGATGCGGCCTCCGCTCACCACAGCTGGGTGCAGGACATCCATGGCCAGCAGAACGGGCGGTCAGACTTGAAGAAGCGTTTCCTCGGGTTGGAATTTGGGTTCGGCGAAGAGCTATATGATGGCTTGAAGGGCACTTTCAACATCGCCGGATCCCTTGTCGGATACTCTGGACACTTCCATGAAGAAACCATTGAAGAAATCCGCAATCACCCGGACGTAAGTGACCTTAATGAGCTGATCTTCTTAACGGCATTTGTGATGACCTTTCTCTAATCGTTGGGACTGATTAGGTCGAATACATTGAGCGAAACTCTGAAGTTCATACCTTGGAAGATTCATCTGTCGAGAGGAACGCCCCATGGGGTCTGGCTCGTATCTCTCATCGGGAAAGCCTCTCTTTTGGCACCTTCAACAAGTACCTCTATGCTTCTGAGGGAGGCGAGGGAGTCGATGTTTACACGATTGATACCGGTATCAACGTGGACCACGAGGACTTTGAGGGTCGTGCTGTCTGGGGCAAGACTATCCCTAACAATGATGAGGATGTAGATGGCAACGGACACGGAACCCACTGCACAGGCACAATTGGTGGAAAGAAGTATGGTGTCTCCAAGAAGGCAAACCTCTTTGCTGTCAAGGTTTTGAGGTCTAGCGGCTCTGGTACCATGTCCGACGTTGTTCAGGGCGTTGAATGGGCCGTTGAGAACCACCTCAAGAGATCTAAGAAGACCAAGGGCTTCAAGGGTAGCGTTGCTAACATGAGTCTTGGCGGTGGCAAATCAAAGACCCTCGAGGATGCTGTCAATGCCGGCGTGGAGAATGGTCTTCACTTCGCTGTTGCGGCCGGTAATGATAACGCTGATGCGTGCAGCTACTCTCCTGCAGCCGCTGAGAAGGCCGTCACTGTTGGAGCCTCAACTCTTGCTGATGAGCGTGCTTACTTCTCCAACTACGGCAAGTGCACAGATATCTTTGCTCCCGGTCTTAACATCCTCTCGACCTGGATCGGTGGCAAGCATGCCGTCAACACCATCTCTGGAACCTCCATGGCCTCTCCCCACATTGCTGGTCTTCTGGCGTACTTTGTCTCCCTTCAGCCATCGAAGGATTCTGCTTTCGCAGTTGAGCTTACTCCTGAGAAGCTCAAGAAGGACATCATCTCTATTGCTACAGAGGGCATTCTTAATGATATCCCCTCGGATACTCCCAACGTGAGTTGCTCATCTCTATTAATTACTATGAAACTTGAACTAACTTGCCTTGCTAGCTCCTTGCCTGGAACGGTGGTGGCTCCACCAACTACTCCGACATTGTTGCTGAAGGTGGCTACAAGGCTCACGTTAAGGCTGAGTCTACTGAATTCGAGGTCGAGTCTACTGGATTCAAGGCCGGTGGTATCCTTGCCCAGGCCATGTAAAGCTTTGCAGAGTGAAGCTTTATTGAGATCCGCTTTCTTATGTTTCATGTGTCCATTGGCTTATCTATTTCGATTGTTTGCGCAACTGCTGCTCGGTAGTGGTGTTATCTTTGGTCACTTGATACTACATCATGCACATGGTATAAATTGGGTTCTTTCAAATGAAACCGAATGAAATGCATCTCTATTCGACGTAGTTGTATGAAATATGCGAAGATAGTACACAGCAGCTATTAGTAGAAAATCCATCAGACCACGTGCGTGACAGGGATCAAGTTATTTGGCATGGTATGCGATGACGGTGATTTCAAGCAGCATAAGGAAGACTCGGCAACCATTTGCCCAGCGCTACTATGCATTCAGCAGACTCGGAACTTGGTCAAGATTATGGAAAGTCTCATTTAAAATAAAATGGACTACCTACGGTGAAGTCGATGGGCATTACGTAGTAGATGTCGAGCCACTTGGGTCACCAAACCTTCCAGGGAGACATTTTTCCTGGTCAATCAGTTCCTCATCCAGGTTACTCAACTTCGCCTCCAGGAGTTGGGCAGGATAGATGAAGATGCAGGAAATCAATCGGCTCTTGCCAATCGGCTCTTGCCAACCGACGTCATGGTCATGTTCACCTTGAGGTAAGGGGAATCCTCCAAAAAGAGGATGCATCAATTATTTAAAAAGGTTCACTGGTGCTTTGCGTTGTTTCTTCTTTCAGGGAATAAGCTTCTGTCATCCTCAGAAAACCTAAGGCTACATCGACGATCTCCTCCACGAAGTCCACTCTTATTCCAAATTTACTCCACCATCACCATGCCTGTCGTCTCGCGTGTGGTGTCTATTGTTCTCCGCGTGGCTGAGATCGTCTTTGGTGCCGTATGTTGAAGTCCCCCAATTTGAATCCACGAGTTAAGGACTGACACGACCAACAGGTCGTCGCCGGCATCATCGGATGGTTCCTCCACAGGTTTGGCGACGCTGATGCATGGCCTCAGCCTCGGTGGATCTACACTGAAGTAATTGCTGGGATATCCATACTGTTTGGTATAATATGGCTCATCCCGTTCTCGTCGGGGTTCTTTACCTGGCCACGTATGTCATGCATCTCCCATCAAATCGTTATATTTCTCATGGCTAACGTCCATAGTGGATTTGCTGATCTCCATGGCTTGGTTCGCGGCATTCGGCATACAGGTTGATGCTAACAACAGACTCAATTGCGGTAGCATTTGGCATTGGGGCGCTATCACCGACAATACTTATTGTGGCCGATGGAAGGCCGCACAGGCTTTCAAATTCCTTTCTGCTATTGTTTGGATTGTCTCGGCACTCGTGGTTAGCACTATAGGGTTATGAAACTCTACATTGTATACTGATGATTGCTGTTTAGGGTATCTGGTTTACCTTCCGCGTCAGAAGACATGCGACTGACAGATAGTAAGTTTCGGAGTTTCCCCATGGTTGTACTTGCGTATTTTAATTTCAAACTGTTCTGGCAGCGGTGGCAGCGGTGGCCGCTATTGGATTTAATAGGGCATCTTGGACTGTCTGAGATCATTATACCGACAGCAATATGCATATGCTCCGATAAGGGTATGTAACAGACGACTGATAATCAATGTTTGACGATGAATGCTTATATTCAGAGAGCTAATATGTGTTTCGTTTTGGTGATATGCAACTACTTGTTTTTGAGCTACTATGATAAATGACTTGACAATTTCCTACCTATACCCAGTCTTTCATAATCCCCTGACTACATTGTTCCGGATCACTCCTTGTCTCAGGGCTGCAATATGGAGTAATTAATCAATTCGTTTGTGATGTATTTTAATTCTACTTTAAGAGGACAGTTTCATTTTGATTAGCCTTACGCATAAGCGCAGTAAATACAGAGATGACTAACTTCGGTTCTCGGGGCAATCAACGCCGCCGTCTGTTCTCTCCATCGACCCTTCATCCATGGAGCAATAACAATGCTATCGCAGCGATCAAGCTCCTCATCCTTTGAAAGACTACCCCGCAATCCTGAGGAATATCTGCTTAAATCTCAAGATGATTCCAGCAACAGCGAATCACTAGCTGATGGTCGGGATAGCTATGACCCCGCACCAGCCAACCCCGACCAGAGCACGAGTGAACCTCTACTCCCAACGTCCACCTACCGTCCTGTCCAGGAGCCGGAAAGATTTTCATGCACTGTCGCCGGTATCCGGACGTGGATGCGTGGCCCGTCTCCGCCGCACAAGTATCGGATCAACCCTTGGCTGGCCCGATGGCAGACTGCGCCCGGCTGTCTCATTGAGCGCCACTTTCCCAGCACGAAGGCGAAGATCTTTCTTCTCCTGGCTGCTCTCGGAATCTGGGGAGTGGTGTTTGTTTCCATATTGCATGCAAGCGTGACTGGCCAGCAAATTCCAGGCCACGGGAATCCAGTTAAGCTTTCGTGCTGGAGTAGACTTTGGTACGACCCTTGGTTCGGATTAGGGCCTTGTAGCTAACTGATTTTAGGTCTAATGCAACAAAATGCGGTATCGATGGGGATTACTGTCGTCCGTTTAATGAGGAAACATTCGCGTTTCGTTGCCCTGCGGGTTGTTCGGGGTTTATGGTTCTCGAACCATATATCGTAGGTCCACAGGAGATCAACTATCAAAGTCTCGTCATTGGAGGTGCTCCTCCCCAAGACCAGCCCGAGGATGATGTAGGAGTATATCGCGGTGATTCCTCTATTTGTCAAGCCGCAATGCATGCGGGGATACTTGATGACAGCAAGGGTGGTTGTGGCATCCTCCGCCGAACAGGCGAGCAAGGAAAATTCCCGGCAATAGAAAAGAACGGCATCTCAAGCATCGAGTTCCCATCCAATTTTCCGCTCTCCTTCACTTTTGACACAGGCGAGTCATTGAAAGACGGCAGCCTCGAGTGCCAGGACCTCCGCTGGCCTCTATTCACCTTCTCCGTCGTTGTATCGACACTGTTCTCTTTGATTGTCACATCACCAGCAGCATTCTACGTCTCCATCTTCTTCATCGTCTACTTCCAAGTCGCCCTCTCCTCTGACCCCCCCTACTCCCCAGACTACTACGAAATCGTCTCAACCGCCCTCGGCCGCTTTCTCCCCTGCGCCTTCGTCGGCTTCGCCATCTACTACTTTTGCATCCGCCACACACTCACCAACCTAGACGCCCACTGGGACAAAACCATCCTTTGGCTCGGCCCCTGCTGGGTCGGCGCCCTCAACACCGACACCTTCGACAAAATCCCCATCTCCCGCCTCACCCCACACGACCTTCAACAACAACCCGGCGCCATCCCAGCCCTCATCACAATCGTCGTCCTCCTCCTCGCCATCGTGATCACGCAAGCTCTCGCCTTCCGCAACGAAGGCCGCATGCCCAAAATGCTCACCGTCTACGCCATCCTCGTCGCCGGCGTCGTCGTCCTCCTCATCGTCCCAAACATGAGCCTCCGCATCCACCACTACATCCTCGCCCTCCTCTTCCTCCCAGGCACAACAATCCAAACCCGCCCCTGCCTTGTATACCAGGGCCTCCTAATGGGCCTATTCATCAACGGCATCGCAAGATGGGGTTTCGACTCCATCCTCCAAACCTCCGCGGCCCTTCTAGACGGCGCACAACTAGGCTCTCTCCTCCCCGAAATCACAATCCCCATCATAAACATCCTAACCCCCAACTCCATCGCTTTCACCTTCGAAGACCTATCCATCCCGCAGGAAGTCGACGGCCTCAGTGTGCTAATCAATGACGTCGAACGCTTGCACGCATTTCGATCCGATGGCGCGGACGATGTCAAGATCCCTAATTGGAACTGGACAAGGGTAAGAGATGAGGACCCGGAGTATTTCCGGTTCGGATATATAAAGGAGAATGCCCTCGGCGGGTTTTGGTATGAGGATTTTACGAGTCCTGTTACGTGGAGTGCGGGTGGGGGGTGGAATGGTTCTGTCCCCGAGTCTGGGCAGGGCTCTGGTGACTCGTGAGGGATCTGGCTGGTTTGCTTATATATATTTGGATATTTGGATACTTAGTGATATGCTTAGTACCTTGGGTTTGTATTTGTATTTGAACTGTTTTGGATGTAGGTTGAATATATGTGGTGTGGCTTTTTACCATGTATTTGGACTAGATATATTGATGATTTTACAACCTATGCTTAGTATTATAGTGGCTTCCCAGAGAGGGAGTGAATGATGCAATCCATGATAATCCCATAATAATGCAAAATCAAATCAAGCCATCCGTGACCTGGAAAAATCAATCATAGTACTTAAATCACCCAAACTCCCAAGGTCCGATCAAACCTCGCTAACATCCATATGTGAAGTACAGAGCAGCTCATACAAAAACCAAAAATAACAAGATGCCACAGATAGTAGATTAGAAGGACTCCCGAGAAAAAGCATGCCATCCGTGCCAATATTAATATCCTCTGTATGTATATTCATAAATGATGTTGGAAAAAAAAAACGGTGAAATAAAATTTCAGTCTTTTTTCTGATGATTCGAGCACCGCACCTGTACGGTCTTCTGCTCTCCACCATCTGAGATCACCAGAGCCGTTAGCTTGCCTCCTTTCACGCACCCGGAGTCGAGACCCTTGGTGTATTCTTTTAGGGAGAGGCCTGATTTGGCGTCATGGCCGTAGAGGACTGTCATGACGCCGGTTTTGGAGTCTAGGGAGAAGGATTGGTGTTTGTTGAAGAGCTGTTATTAGATAGGGTTAGTTTTGAGTTTGTTTGCAGGGTTGAAGAGGGACGTTGGGAGAGGTGTACCTTTGTCCACTTTGTGCCCTGGTCTCGAGATGAGCTTGGTACGTGCGTTGGCAGGTCAATGGTGAGCATGTTCATGACGCTGTAGGGATCCTGCTTGTCGAGGTCGACGCCGGGGACAAGACCGCCATGGACGACGACGACTTGACCCAAGTTGGTGATTTGGCCGACGTTTAGGATGACAGGGCATGCGTCGAGCCAGTCTGCCTGGTCGTCGCTGAGTTGTCGCGCGAGCTGGCTTGAATTGGCGTTTGTTGGATGGGCCTCGTCCATGGAGTCGTCGGTTATGTTAGCTGCGAGCATGTCGTGACGGAGGACGAGGACTCTGTCTTCGTGGTTGCCGCGCACGCACGAGGCGTTGTATTCCCGGGCGAGGTCGACAACCCCTAGGCTGTCGGGCCCTTTTTCGATGAGATCGCCGGTGAAGATTAGGTGGTCATGAGTTGTGTTAAAGGATACTTCGTCGAGTAATCGCTCCACTATTCATCCCCACGATGTTAGTGTTAGGCTACGACAGAACAACAAGCGAGTATGTAAGGGATTATGATGGGTATACGCACACTCCGTCTTGCAACCATGCACATCCCCAATGACAATCAACCGCCTGCTGCTATCCTCGCCCTCCTCTGGTGCCAAAGAAGTAGGTAACAGCGCCGGATCCAACTCCCTCAGCTGAACCACATCCTCCAACAGCGGCACCGCATTTGCACCAAACCACCCCCCAACTTTATTCTTCTGCTTCGGATCCAAGGACTGAACAATGGCCGAATTCTCCTTTAACCGGGGCCATAGGAAAAACTGCCACCCTAACCAACACGAGACCACAAGACCCAAGTAAACGACAATATATCGTCGAAATCGCGGAGCCGTGACGATTGACAGGACCACCTGCACCCATTTTTGGGGGGACTCGGACCGATCTGAGGTGGATGTGAGATGGGTGTATTTTGCGCCCGTCTGCCATTCGTTCCGGACGTAGTCGATTAGGGGACGGGTGAAGCGGGTGAATCTGGAGGAGGGGGAGGGAGATGAAGAGGGATGGTAGAGGCCATCTTCGGAGATGTCGTCGGAGAAAGCAAGCGCCTCGCGGTCGCGCTGTGCCATTTGCGTGGGTGAAAGAAGCAGGCTTCAGCGTTTCCGTGGGCGGGGATGGCGTGGAAGCAAGTTGATGTTGGATTAGGTCGGGAGAGTGTCCATGAGATGGCTGATGGTAGTAAAAGCTTTTAATTAAGACAATGAGGTGTGAACAAGAGTTGGAAGTGTAAGGATGATACTGTGTTGTCGAGGTAATGTGTCGTGTGCTTTGGTTGGAGTAAATGCAATGATAAGATCAGCCCTGCACAGCCTTAAATCTTGGCCCTTCTTTGGGGCCCTGACTCCTTAACCTTTTGTAAGAACGACAGCTATAAATATTTTCTACTAGATCATTTTCTATATTGTTCATAGAACTCCATCTCCTTCCTGCGCTCCTTCACCTTCTGGAGAATTTCCTCGCTGTAGAGTTCCTCCACGTTCTTGTCACCGAGGAGAACTTCTTTCTCATGGCGAGTGGCCTCCTCCTTGGTCATGCATACCAAATCCTCTGGCTTGAACGGGATGACGAGCTGTCCTAGCGTCTCCCACTCGGGGTCAGGCTTAAACCCTTGGGACGGGCGTTCCCACAGAGTGAGCACAAGTCGGCTTGGAAGATTGCTCAAGGCACTCTTCCCTCGCCAAATCTCATCAACGACATATATAACATCATCCTTACTCATCGGTAAACGCAATCCAACAGGCTGGCTCCCGATTTCTGCTCTAGCGAGACGCTCGAGAGATACGAGTAGAGATGTGTGGATAGTGTCATAGACCTTGTCTTTGCCCTTTCCGCCCATGCTGTAGTCTGTCGGGTATCCCGAGACGTCGCAGATGACATGGTTAGCGAGAGTGTATCCAAACACTGCAGGCATAGTTCCAAGAACCGGGAGGATTCGAGACCGGAAGTCTGGCAGAACCGATAATTCATCTACCTGGCCTTTAGAGAACTCCTCCTCCGCTAAAGGCAATAGAGTAGCCTTGCCGGGGCCGGGCCTTTCTGTTGAAAACACCACTGGGATACCAGAATTTACTCCGAGTAGCTTTAGCCGCCGACGAGTACTGCGTGAGAGTCGGTCATCCGAGCTGACGGAGATATCGGAAATCATGACGCGCGTTGGATCTGATTTACACCCCGCCCCCATGGAAGAGATCACGGGAATTGAATGCGAATGGCAATAGTGCAGCAGCTCAACTTTGGACTGTATGTTATCAATACAATCCAGCACGTAGTCGGGCTTGTGCCCTTTGTCGCCATCATCCAAAGACCACGGCGCCAACAGGTCATCAGCAACGGATCCACCAAAAAGTTCGTTTCGGCAATCAAATCTAACCCACGGGATAATCTGCTGCAGTCTCCTGCGAATACAGTGTACCTTCGGCGTCCCGACATCGGCTAACGTAGCCAGAGCGTGTCGGTTCAGAGATGAAAGTGTGACTTGATCAAAATCGATCAAACGTATCTTGGATACACCAGATCGAGCCAAAGAAGCCACAGCATGCGACCCGACGCCTCCACACCCAACAACAACTATAAACGATGAGCGGAGTTTCGCAAGGCCGTCATCTTTGAGGAAAACGCGGTTACGGGCGAGCTGCTCCAGAATAAGTTCTACCAAAACATCAGGTTAGTGAATTGCCAGAACTATTCGAATAGATAGCCACCACTCACCCTCGTCGTAATCTCCTTCTTGCGCCCTGCGCGCAAGAGCTGCACCGCGTTCATCTTCTTTGCTCCAATGTGGTCCCGACGCTACCGCTCCATATTCGGTGAGAGACTCCGCGCGATGCGTCTCGTTGACTTCGGGTATCGAGTCCTTCAGTCGTTTCACAGCTTCTCGTCTTCGAAATTTTTGGAAGCCGAATATTGCGCCCGCAACAGCAGCTCCCGACAGTACCGCGGTTGCAGCAAGCTGCGCCTGGTGGGAGTTATTTTGCCGTTGGATCCAGGACGCCATGTTGAGGGTCTTGAGGGAGTACTTTTTGTTCTTCTCCCAAAAAAGCTCGATTGCTGGTGACTGTCGATTAAATCATTCGCGAATCCTAGAACTAGTTATAAGTGTTTGTTAAAATCACCAATCGCAATCATTAAAGAGTAAATTGTCAGAGCCAAATAGCCTACCCTCATATAATGCAAATCATCAAGTCTCGTGCAGTCATGAATCTGTCTAGGAGTTGCTCTTCTCTTCAAAGCTCAAGCAAAACTGTGATGACATAGTTGGTCACGTGCCAATATCGCAATTTAACCCGCGTCGCGTTGGCCTTCTCTTTTTCCAAGTACCGACAGGTAAGCTATTTGCAATGTTCCTATTAGGATTTAGAACCCGAATTAACTTAAGCAATACAGGTCCGAGAACCGAACCTCTCGCTACAATCCCAATGACGATACACCAACACCAGAGCTTCTCATGACACCTTGATAAACTGGACAACCCAGACAGATGGAAATCATCCTTCGCAAGCCCCCGCAATCGAACGGAAGATGACATTTGCGCAAGCGTGGGTGATTGAGACTTGAACAGAGATCTAAGGGATTGATAGAGTGGTTCTTTCTCTTCCTCGACGCCGCGGGACTGTCGTTTGTCTTATATTTTTCTCGGTTACGGCAATTGCAGACTGTTTCAGATGATCGATGTCTAGTTTCGGCCAGTCGTTTCCTCCCCCGCCGCGCTCGACTCGAATGTATATCTAAATGCAATGTGTTCATAATTCGACTTGAGTATACGATGTTTCCCCATTACAATTAGTTTCTCCTTGTGTGTTTTTCTTTCTTGTTTTCAGTTGAAATCAACCCTGCCCGGTGATGAGGTTATACCAAAAGCCAAAGTTGTATGATATCCGGCCTCCGAGTGTCTTCTTTTAAAGCACATTGCCTGGAAATCAATGAGAACCTGAGAGCTAATCTGAGGGCAGTTAGATGTTTTTCTTGTTTGTTATAGTTGCGTTAGATAGGCTGGAATACGATACAGACCTCACTACATGCTTAATCTTTGCTTAATCTATGACTTCTGCCGTTATCGCGGTTACCCATCATCAAGGGTTCATGAAAACACTTGCAATCATGGCATTAAGCCATGACAAGTCACCGTAGTATTCGGACTGTGATCACCAACTTTGGGTAATGAAGTCTGGTTCTCAAGTCAAGGTTACACCAAATAAATTGGCTAGAGGAATCATCGGTGCCTGGACTTTGTACCCACTCTCAAGGATGTATTCAAGTCTTCAAAAGGCAGTGTCAGGCACAGGCAAGAATCTCTGTTGCGATTGGATGGCATGTGCATGTCCCCTAGAGCCAAGTCGGAGAAGTAGCGCCAAACTATGACGCGGCTTGCTTATTCTGACTCTCTGAGACTTCCTTCAAGGACAATTATCGAATGGGTTGTCAACAGGAATCGAGGCATCTCAGGCTCTCGAGGGGTAACCCGTCATAGTCTAGATTTTTGAGATCTCTGGTGGGCCGGTAACCTTCGATTGCTGATATGGCCGGAAACGGCGATATCAGCGAGATAGGTAGATAGTAGATACAACATCGGACGAACAGATCATTAGGTCAACGAGAATAATTCAAGGAACATCCATGGGTGTAATTAGAAAGATTGTTTCAATTAGCCGATCCTGTCCTGTTGCGGTGATGGGTTACACTACACACAAAAAAAAAGAACACTGGATGTCACAGAGTATAAAACGCTTTTGGCCCCTGGATTTCGGGGTGATTTCGGATGAGACCTCTTCACTCTTCACACTCCTGGGCTTCTATGAAATCAATCCAGGGCCATCCCATATCTACTCGCGACAACTGCCAGGATTCGAAGCGCTGAGCTTTTGCAGCTTCCACGCGGTGGCGCCACTACTACTAGTAACCGGCATTACGACGACAGCTCCACGCAACATCTTACCAACTTCCAAGTCACTTTGTTCAAGTTCTCTCATTATCCCTCTCCAAATCTTTCTTTGCGCTTCATGCTGCAAGTCGGCGTCCTCGTTTAATCTTTATAATCTTCTATTGCTGGTCAATCCGTCCTTTCCACTTCTATATGAACAAAGCAGCCTGACATCATTGGACGCGCTTACGGAAGCTTTGTTATCTCTGAATATTGAGATCAGTCTCCATTTGCGCCCTTCCTTTCTCGCCAATCTCTAGAAAAGTCGACATGTGTGGACCTCGCACGGCGATTCCGTGAAAGAAACTAGGAAGAATTTCGAATTTGCCCGTCGTGAGCGCCAGGCGTGAAATCAATCGCAGATCTGGGGCCCGGGAAAAAAGTCCATTAGACGTCAAGTCGGCGCAGTGTTGCTTCGCTTCAACAGAACTATTACCACGAATTTGCAGCAATGCTCTCATTTCGCAAGGCGCTCATCATAGCCGCCGTCCTGATCACCTTGATACTCTTCCTTCGATCATCCCACCCCTCGTCCGCTGCAGTAGCCTCGTCGCCGGAAACGGTAGCCTACGACATCAGTCAGGAAACAAAAGAACGACCATCTGATCAGGATGCAAATTATCTGCAGCAGACGCTGAAAAAACCACCTCCGCCCTCTACCGCCCCCTTACGCGAGCGTTTGCGCTACCATTTCTCTTACAATTTGGATGCGAAATTCCCCGCATATATCTGGCAGACATGGAAGTATACACCAGCTTCGCTATGGTTCAGTCAGGATCTACGGGGTCCGGAGGCGAGTTGGACTGAAATGAATCCTAAGTTTGTTCATCAAGTCATTCCGGATGAGACCCTACATCATCTCATCAAGTATCTTTACGGCTCGATTCCCGAGGTGTTCGAAGCCTTTGATTCGCTACCACTTCCCGTACTGAAAGCCGATTTCTTCAGATATTTGATCCTACTTGCACGCGGAGGAGTCTATAGCGATATCGATACGTCTGCGCTGAAACCAGTGGTGGATTGGCTGCCTGATGGCCTTGACCTGTCGACTATCGGATTCATTGTTGGTATTGAGGCCGACCCCGACCGGCCTGACTGGCATGACTGGTATTCCCGCAGGATCCAGTTCTGCCAATGGACTATCCAAGCCAAATCAGGGCATCCTATTCTAATCGATATCGTGTCGTATATCACCGAGGAAGCCTTGCGGATGAAGAAAGCGGGAATCCTCAAAAAAGGAAAGATGGATAAGACTATTGTCGAGTTCACAGGGCCAGCAGCCTGGACGGATGCTGTTTTCCGATACTTTAATGATCCAGAGTATTTTAATATCGAGCCAGGTTCTACTCGCAACATCACATATGAGGATTTCACCAACCAGGTCGACTATCAGAAGGTTGGTGACGTTGTGGTTCTACCCATCACCAGCTTTAGCCCTGGCGTCCAGCAAATGGGTGCTCAAGACGTCAATAACCCTATGGCGTTCGTCAAGCATGACTTTGAAGGTAGGTCGTCTCGCATCTCCATATTCGCAACACATGCAAGCTGACACTTCCTCTAGGGACATGGAAAACGGATCCGTCGCTGTGAGAAGCTGATATACTCGATTCGCTTGAACAAATTTACCTACTTTGTGGTAGCGAATAGCTGAGCCTAGCGTATCATGTCGATTGCGATCACGTCAAAGTTTACTCGTTATACAAGAGCTAAACTTGTTATGAAGGATGATGCCTTCGATCATTCCTAAGGCCCTGACTGTCTTTCTCAACTGCCACATTCTCTCCCATTATGGAGCTGTTGGTTGGGACTCTCCGTTGGTCCCAGTACAGCATTTTCAACATAACCAGGACACTATAGCCTTCTATCGGCATGAGGGTGTCTTGCACACTGCCAAAGCACTTTGGTACCTTCGACCATTGTTTGTGCATGCGGAATAGGCTGTTCAGCCTCTGCGCTGAACACCGTTGGCCCTAGCTCTCCTGGACATAAATTCACGAATGATGCCTTTGCCATCGATGGAGAGCAACAGAGTCTGCAAAAGCCCTTGCTTCAATTTGATCTGGGCATGCATCCTCAATGCGCTACGTCTTCGACACTGTTCTGATAAATGTCTACATGTTTATATGTGTATATGTACTCCTTCCATTCGTCTGTGTCTTTTTAGAATTACTAATAGAAGAATCCAATATTATATTGAAACAAATAGGGATACTGACATTGAATCCCATACGCCAAGTACACCATCCCTAACAGTTCAAGTTGGCAGAGTAATCTGTACCTGGGTTCAATGAGCATCCAGCTGCAATAAATAGGCTTGAAGGACGAATGTTGAAAAAGGAAGGAACGAATTACCGCATACGCCTGCCCAATGAAGAATTATAGCTGCCTCATTATTCAGGCACTTATTGCTCCTGATCAAGGCTCATCAAGAGTCATTCTCACCTATTATCGCTCATTGTACACTGCTACACAGATGTAGGAATATAAAGATATAAAGAGAATGATTGCAATGCATACACCAAGTGTGAGAATAACATTGAGCCGCTTACCATGGACACATCATCGACAGACGCACTAGACATACAACGGACGCTCTTGGGCAGCAAATGTTTCTCCAGATCTATACACAGCTATGCATCTGCTACCCTGTGGCAGACCGCGCCTCGCATGTCAGCAATCATCAACACACTGCAAAACGGCCTTGAGCGCGTTTCTCGGAGCTTCCCATGGGTAGCTGGTCAAGTCATCGACGAAGGCGCCAGCGGAGAAAATACTGGCATCTTCAAGATCAAATCGTTCAAGAAGACCCCGCTGCTGGTGATAAAAGACCTCAGCAATGATCCCTCAATCTCAGCAATAGATGCCCTCAGGAAGGCTCACTTCCATATGGGGATGTTGGACGAAAACATCGTCGCTCCCCGCAGAGCCCTACCAGGAAGTCCCCGACGAGGCCGGCCTCGACAACTCGCCCGTCTTCCTCCTACAGGCGACGTTCATCACCGGCGGTTGCCTGCTTACCATTGTCAGCCAACACAGCACAATGGACATGACAGGTCAAGGGCAACTCATGAGCCTCCTCTCCAAGGCATGTTACAATGAGCCTTCACAAACGAAGAGCCATTAACTCTGTGGCCCGTAGGGCCATCTTGAATATCTATCTACACTTATTAAAAGTAGACCTCTAAACTACCCCTATAGCCTGTAGGGGTATCTATATCTATTAAAAGTAGAGCTTTAGACCGTGTACGAACTTCAAAGTAGATATTTAGAATCCCGAGCACAAGTGAGGGTCACAAGCTTGTAATCTTGGTTTGAGATTAGCGGGCATTTTTCGGTGTAGCAGGATAAAGCGTTGGGTCTTGTGCTTTGATTATCTTGTCATGAATGTCAAGAATGTCACTTGTCTATTTGTCTATTGTAAAGGCCGAGAAATTGGATTAGTGTATGCAAATTGATTAATCTATAATGTACTTATGGTTGGTATGACTGATGAAAGCCCTGAGCAGGTCTGACCAATCTTATTAGTCTGCGGAAAGGCCTAGTTCTTAAATATCATGATTGAAATTAGTTATATCAGGTCCACTATACTTGAGATAAAATTCATAGCTTGCTATGCACAGGAGCCAATAGCCCAGTAGAGAGGTACAAAAATTCATCGGCATGTATGGCCAGAAATGTGGCGCAATTAGCATATTGCACTGCGTATGATTCTTAGTAGGTTACGGCCCCGAGCGCCAATGACGGGCCTAGGGTCCGAAAGGTCAAGATAGAGAAAGCCAAATGCCAGCACTTGAGACAAAGAAGCAAGAAGTGAAACGTATTCGTTATGAAGAAGACAGCGAAGTTCAATGAGAACCGCCTGGTTTCTCCTGTTGAGGTGGCGGCTGGGCAAGGTAGGATGGTGAATCTTTCATTTGATCAGAGTAGGCGAAAATTTCAGACAAGGACCGGATTAGAGGCGAGTATGCCCCCAAAAATATATTGGCAATAAATAAAGCAACAAGTGAGGCGTAAGACGGTGAGATGGTTTTCCAGCATACTACCAGTGGATAACAAGTCTGGTAGATGAGATTTCGAGGTATATAAATAGCCATTGAGGCTAGAATCGACCTGACACAGTGTATCAAGGCATGCGGTGCACCAGACGCAGGCATAAAACTGCCCTATGCTCTGGGATCTGGGCTGGGCTGAAGTCCACGGCCAAGGTCCACTTCTTTCGCTGAAATATGAGTGTTCTTGTAAATTAGCCCTCCGAGCCACCAGGCGTGACGTTCGTAAGGGTTAACGTGACGATTGGTGCTATTACACTAGTTGATACTGCCCGTCCTAGAAATCGCTAAACAGTGCTTCATACTTGGACCGCATGTCATCAGTGTACAAGCTCTGGGTCCTCGGATCAGGATCGGGGTATTCTTCGAAGTTCCCGGTATCCGCTGGATGGTCGACACGAGGGACAATAGGACCTTTCACACGGCGATAATAAAGATCGTCCCAATTGATGTCCGTATAGAATGGATGGGATTTTACCCTTGCGGAGCCACCCGATATGTACCCGAGACGCTCGGTTGGACTAGTTTTGCAAAGCAAGGAAATGATATTCTGCGCCGCTGGTGACATACTCTGAGGGTAGCGTATCCGACCTTCGACGATTTGTTCGTAGATTCGCATCGGATTCTGGTCCCAAAAGGGAGGCTGTCCCACCAGAAACTCATATATCAAGATCCCTAGCGCCCACCAATCCACGGCAAGGCCATGTCCGCTGTTATGTATCACCTCCGGGGCTAGATACTCTGGAGTTCCGCAAAGTGTATATGTTTCGCGATCGCCAATCTGCTTTGCGAAACCGAAATCAACGAGCTTGATGTGCCCATCCGCATCGATCAGAATATTCTCCGGTTTCAGATCCCGATATACAACACCTTCGACATCGTGGAGGAACTCGATGATCATTGTTATTTCGGCGGCGTAGAATCTCGAGGTGTTTTCACTAAACCGACGAGAGCGACGCAGATAGCTGAATATCTCGCCTCCGGGACAGTAATCCAGCTCGAGAGATGTCAGTCAACGAGCAAATATAGCAGTCACGGCGACTAGACGCGTACCAGCATATATAAGCTTTGATTGTCCGAGAAAGAAGCCAAGAAAGTTGTGATGAAAGGGTGACCGGACACATCCGCCAGCGTCCTTCGTTCGTTGCGAACATGCTCGACTTGCTTGAGTTTGATCACTGTAGAATGGAGAGACCGGGAGATTAGCCATGAGTTGAAGGGGGAAAGAGCACCAAGTTGGTCGTACCGTCTGCCTTTCTCAGAATCTTTAGCGCATAGACCTTGTCCGGCTTCGCTTTCTCGTCCCGCAATTTCGCCAACCATACTCGAGCAAAGGTACCTTTGGGAAACAAGCCGCGCCATTAGATCCTGGTCAGGTTGCGCTAATAACAGGCCTGTACTAACCGGTACCGAGGGTCTTCAACAGAATAAAGTCTCTAACGCTCAGCTGGCGGGCGGTGATCCCTAGTTGCTTCTCCTCCGACCGTTCGGTGATGACGAAAGGGTTCAAGTGTCGCTGCGTCGGCGGTCGGACAGAACTCGCCGTCTGCTTTTCTCTTTCGTGGATTTCATCTGGTGCGATCCGGCTACCAAGATTAGTAGAGGCCGATGAGCCCTGCACACGACTAGGTGTCGAGGGGTCGACCTTTCCTGAAGCCATTGGGAAGGCTAGAGATCATCTCTCGGAGGGCTGCGGGGAAGAAGCGTTGCGAATGGCGACAATTGAGTGAGCGGCGAGTTCACTTATATAAGACACGGAAGCGATAGATTAGATATCGAATACCGACATAACAGACCAGAGACGAAGAAGAAGAGACAAAGGAAAGAGTGCAGCTACTACTGGTGGGATGAAAGAGCTTTTTTGATGTCGGCGCTACGGAGGCTCTGACGTTACCGGTTGGCGGGGCAGTCCATACAAAAGCCACTCCTGCCAAAACAAAGGATGCACGCATTACAATACCAGGTTTATGAAGGGCAGGCTCAAACTGATGGTATTTGTGGTCCAAAACACATGTAGACATGTACTAGTACAGAAACTCGTCCTCGGAATAGAGGTCAGAGTCATGAAGGGATCTGCGGAGAAAAAGCTAGCTAGATCCGCGCCGGATCCATTCTAACGAGTTCGATAGACTTGTCGTCCTCGCCAAAAAGTCTATACAAGCAGAGGTGTGGAGTAAGAAGAGATGAAGCGATGGAGATCAAGTCGTTGAACGAATGGAACTCCAGATGCAACAATCGAGCAGCACTCAGCCTGAACTCTTCGAATTCAGAATCAGACCAACAATCAATCTGTCACAGTTAGCGAAATAACACTCCTAGCGACCTAAAACAGGTACGTACCCATAAAGCCCAAGAACTTCACCGAAAATCAGAATGAGAATCATGCCGACGTAAACCCTGGACTGCTGCATGTAGGCACGGACGCCCTGCATATGTAGTTAGATACTGCATTGAGGAGACACGGATCCTCAACCATGACTTACAGCGTCTCCGACTATTCCAATGGTGTACCCGGCAGCTACTCCTGCGAGACCGACCGATAGCCCCGAGGCAAGATGCATGCATCCTCTTCACCCGCAATCAGCGCTTATTCGGCTCTAGCCCAGATAATCCACCGAAATAAACGTACGTGTATAAGCTCAAGTATTGAAGCGGTGGCGGGTTGAGGTCACCCGCAATGAGGACAGCGATGACAAGACCATAGACAGCGATAATACCGGACATAACGACGGGGATCAGAGACTAACATCAGGAACGATTAGCTGAGCCTTTGACGTGCGTATATCTTCCGTAATCTGCGTCCTCCTACCTTCATAATCAAGTCAGGCCTGAAGGTTCCCACACCGGAGATACCAATTCCAGCTTTCGCCGTTCCATATGCCGCTCCCGCCGCTGAATCAGTAAGCCCCCGCCATTCCATAGTATATTCCAAGTTTAGGAAACGTACATCCAAAGATCATCTTTCGCGAACTCGTTAGTCTAGGCAGTTGCGGACTTGGTCGGGGTTTGGAACACTCACAGCTGAAGCAATCCCTGCCTGTTCTCAAGTTAGTAACTGAATACTTGAATCTTGAGAGGAAAGCATCCGACGACTTACGAATGATAGGAAAGGAGCGAACTTGGGTGTGAACTCGCTGTTCGACATGATGAGCGGTTTGGGGGGGGAGACGGTAGAAAGGGGTGAAGTAGGCCCAAGTGCTGGTTCTCGGGAATGTAGACTCAAATAACGAGAGATAATATATAGAAAGTGAAAGGAAGAGCTTCGATTCAAAAGTGTAGACTGTAGACTGTAGAGCTAATTGAGCAACGGGACTTGAGAGAAGAGTGACCAAAGTGCTTGTGTGGGCCACCGTATAAGCCACCTTCGCCCGTCTGGGTTAAGCCCGACATGTGCCTGTTCAACCCAACAACTTCAACTTGACCTTGACCTTGATTTCAACCTCCGTGTTCGCTTTTCTTCACGGACCGCATTCACGACCTCGACTCCCTTGACGACCACTTCTGTCTCTTTCGATTCCACAGTGCTGCCTCATCCGTGTCTGGCTTCTCGCTCAGACTCGATCTCCCGATCGATCGATCCACTCCGAGGGAAGGATGCTGAGGTTATGAACTGCATAGGCACTGGTCTGCCATTGCGCTCAAGGTTCCTAGTGTACTTCAATTGTTAAGACTACCACACCACACCCGTCTCGCCCTTCAGCATATCAAGGCATGAGATATCACTGAAAGTCGATCTACGTTTTGCATTCTCCTTTCTCCTCATTTCTTATTCTTGTCGGTCTCGTTTCTCCCCCTTTCCCTTTGGGTCCCGATCGACTATTAGTACCCCCTCTTCCCTTACCGCGACCTCCACGAATCGAACGACATCCCGAAACGTTGCTGTACGCTCTTTACGACTGGACTCGATACCCTCTTCCCTTCCGGATTATACCTACGATTTTCCACACATCTCGCCTTATTTCATCGTCTTCCCGTTCTATCCGGGGATCAAACTAGAGGGATAGGCTAGGAAGAGAGACAAGGGGATACCATACAGAATGGCTGATATAGGGGGCCAGCAAGGCCGGAACCACCGACCTTACGGACATCCCTCTTCCAACCAGCGTGATGCTGCATTCTCGGAGATTTTTGGCGGAGCACCACCGCCAGGACGCTCGCAGACCATGACATCCCAGACGCCTCAGCTCTCTCAAGACCGGGCCCATACCATGTCATCGCACGTCCCACGTCCACAAATGCAAAGAGCTCCGCCACCGCCAGCACGCCAAATGCAGAACGGATACGCACCGAGTCCACCAACTGGACCAAATGGATATTATCAAGCATACCCAGGGTCAGCAACCATGACCTCACAACAAGCCTCTCAAAGCGCCCCTCGACCGTATCCCGGACGCTATGCTTATCCCCAACCTCAGCGCCTGGATTCTCGACCAGCTCCCGGACCTCAGTATCAGGATCCGAAGGGGTATAACCGAGCGGTACCTCACCCGGCCCTGAACTCGGACGCCTTTAGGTCAAGGTCAATGGCAAGGGTGAATGGACCCCCGGCAGGACCCCCGGCATATCAGCAACCGCCGAGTAGTTTCAATCATACTTCCGCGACTGCTTTTCGCCAACAGCCTTATAACCCCGCAACCCCGATGACTGCCCAAGGACGCGTGGTACCGGAAAGGCACGGAAATGAACGCGCAATGTCTCTGACTTCGTACTCCGCGGATCGTGAGCCGACGCATACTACCAGAACCGGACGGGTAATTCCGAATAGGCGACAACCGTCGGGTCCTGCCCAGCCGCCGCCAGTTATTCAAGATGAGATGGGCACGGCCAACCCTGAGTACGTCAACGGGAAGCCCCGACCGCCAAGTGACGGGTCGACAGCATCCCGGTCCTTTTCCATGGCGTCAACTGCTGTGCCAGATCGAACCATGAGCATGCAAAGCGATTTAAACCACTGGCCGAGTATGCATACAACAACGACTCTTGTCTCGAGCAACTCGCGTTCGAGCAAGGTGCCGGTTGTATACCCGGCTCTTCTTTCGCGAGTGGCTGATGCTTTTCGTGAACAGGTCTCACTCAGCGAAAAGCAGAAGAACGGGCTCTCATATCAAAATTCTTTCTCGGGTGCAGATGCAGTGGATCTGATTGCTTCAACCATCAAAACCACCGATCGAAATCTTGCTCTTCTGCTCGGACGGGCTTTGGATGCGCAAAAGTTCTTTCACGATGTCACCTATGACCATCGTCTTCGCGACGCCCCTGGTGAAGTCTACCAGTTCAAGGAAACGATGGGAGAGGAGCCACCTAGTTCAGATGTCAATGGTGTTTTCACTCTCTTGACGGAATGCTACTCGCCGACTTGTAATCGCGATAGCTTATGCTATTCAATCGCCTGCCCGAGGCGGCTTGAGCAACAAGCAAGGCTGAACATGAAACCACTACCAGGGTTGCGGACGTCTCCCTCCAAAACCAGTCTTCACGGCGATGACGACAATGACGACAATCAGAAATTGTGGATCAACATGGTGCCCAAGGAGGTTTCGGACAGCATCGACGACAGGGAAAAGAAGCGTCAGGAGATAGTTTTCGAAATCATGTACACAGAACGTGATTTTGTCAAAGACTTGGAATATCTTCGCGATTTCTGGATGAGGCCCCTACGTTCCGCCAACAATTCCCCTATTCCGGAACACAGGCGAGAAAAGTTCATTCGAACTGTATTTGGCAATTGCCTGGATGTTTTGAAGGTCAATGGTGCGCTCTCTGAAGCTCTCAACACACGACAGAAGGAAAGTCACGTAGTGAGATCAGTGGGTGACATATTCCTCCAACATGTGCCACGTTTTGACCCCTTCATCAAATACGGTGCCAACCAATTATACGGTAGATACGAGTTTGAGAAGGAAAAATCGTCTAATCCGGCGTTTGCGAAGTTTGTCGAAGATACAGAGCGCCTGAAAGAATCCCGGAAGCTGGAGCTAAATGGATATTTGACCAAGCCGACTACTCGTCTAGCAAGGTACCCGCTTCTGCTCGAGCAGGTCGCAAAAAATACAGCCGACGGCGATCCGGATAAAGATGATATCCCCAATGCTGTCAAGATTATCAAGGACTTCTTGTCCCGTGTCAACGCTGAGAGTGGAAGGGCCGAAAACCACTTCAATCTCGTGCAGCTCAATGCTGCGTTGAAATTCTCTCCGGGCGACTATGTCGACCTCAAGCTGACGGAAGAGAATCGACAGATGTTAACGAAAATGGCGTTCAAGAAAACACCTACTGACACCTCTGAAGTCACGGCATATCTCTTTGATCATGCTGTTCTCCTGGTGAGGATCAAGGTTGTGAACAAACGCGAAGAATACCGAGTCTACAAGAAACCTATTCCCTTGGAACTCTTGGTCATTGCACAAATGGACGAAGTCGTCCCGAAGCCCGGCATTGCGAAAAGACCGTCGTCAGGTATACTCGCAAACCGGGCCGCTGCGAACCCACCGGCCACAAAAGATGCATTCCCTATCACCTTCAGACACCTTGGCAAAGGCGGATATGAGCAAACGCTGTATGGCACCACGCCAACTCAGCGGAAGAAGTTCTTGGAATTGGTGCATGAACAGCAAACAAAACTCCGAGAGCGCAATAGTAATTTCTATACCAAAAACATCATCTGTGCAAAGTTCTTCAATGCCGTCAACCGGGTGAACTGTCTTGTCCCAATTGGTACGTTTTTTTTGTTCTTTCTCATTACAAGTTGATCTCATACTAACCCCTGTCGTAGATGGCGGCCGGAAACTGGTGTATGGCACAGACAGCGGCATATATGTTTCTGATCGAATGCCGAAGGACAAGTCAGCCAAGCCAAAAAGGGTCCTAGACGCCAGTCAAGTTACTCAGATCGACACGCTGGAAGAGTATCAGTTGGTTCTGGTTTTGGCGAACAAAACCCTGTCATCGTATCCTATGGAAGCTCTTGATGTCGGTGAAGGCCAAAATTCAATGGCCAAGAGGCCTAAGAAGATTCAAGGTCATGCGAACTTTTTCAAATCCGGGATTGGTCTCGGGCGCCATTTGGTGTGCTCAGTCAAGACTTCGGCGCTATCAACCACCATTAAGGTGTACGAGCCGATGGACAACCTAGCAAAAGGGAAGAAGAAATCCGCCGTCAGCAAGATGTTCCAAAGTGGGCAAGACACTTTGAAGCCCTTCAAGGTTCGTACAACCCTATCAATCTTCACAGCTCAGTTCTAATCAAAGTTCATAGGAATACTATATCCCTGCGGAGTCTTCGTCAATCCACTACCTACGATCGACGCTCTGTGTCGGCTGTGCCCGTGGTTTCGAAGTGGTCAGTCTGGAAACGACGGAGACGCAATCCCTTCTAGACCAGGCAGACACTTCGTTAGACTTTGTCGCACGCAAGGAGAATGTAAAGCCTATCCATATTGAGCGGATGAATGGAGAGTTCCTCTTGAACTACAGCGACTTCTCCTTCTTCGTCAACCGGAATGGCTGGCGCGCGCGTCCGGATTGGAAAATCTCATGGGAGGGTAATCCCAATGCATTCGCACTCTCATATCCCTATATCCTCGCTTTTGAACCGAACTTCATCGAAATTCGGCATATCGAGACCAGCGAGCTGATTCATATCATGACCGGGAAGAATATCCGCATGCTACATGCTTCTATGCGAGATGTATGGCGAACCCCCACCCCCTGCTTTAATGGCGAGTCACTGACGCAAACTATTAGATCCTCTATGCCTATGAAGACGACACAGGTGAAGATGTTGTGGCTAACTTGGATTTCTGGAAGCCCAACAGGTCGCAGCAGCAATAGGCCGACATAAAAGATTGCACAAAAACAGCAGCTCTGCATTGACTGCTTTTTAGAACGGGGTTTTCAGATTCAGCTCATTTGAAGAAGCATTCTGTGATTTTCTTAGGTCTTTTTCTTTATTTCCCTCTTTTCTTGTTTTCATTTTGAGCTGTCCCAAAGATTTTCTAATACCTCGATCGTTGTTGATTTAGTCTGTGCCAGGCCGACTTTGATCTCCAGTTGGCCATTTATCTCCTGCTGTGTACAATGAAGCGCAAATACCATATGCTTTTTCTCATTTACTTCTGTCCTGTCCTGTCAGTGTTTCTCTCACAACCGATTATCTTACTTCTCCGTCTCTTCTTTTTTATCACATTCCATTTTTGCATTCTTTCTTTCCTGTTTGTTTTATCACGTCTCTGTCCTTGTCCAGTGTTGCTCTCGCTCGCCACGTAGCGAATACATATAGTTAGCCGCAGGGAAGTTGGCAGTGACCGTCCCTGAATTAACTGACTTGATGATTGCTCTTCAGCCAGTACTCGGTATAAGTAGAGACACGTTCACCAGGCCTTAAGTGGCAGTTCCAACATGGTTAGTCTCGGATATTACCACTGTTTAGTAACTATGAGACTTAGCAATATTGTTCCCTCATCACTTCTATATATCATCACAACAAAGACCCCGACTTGAGAACCATTCCTGACTCATACATTGGATAGTCCCACGCGGCACCGGCGCATACCCTAGGAGACTCATCTACGTATTAGCGTATCTAGACCGAACCGGCAAAGATGCCGGAACGGCATTGTCCGGTTGCTTTCTCTGTTGGGACTCGAGAGGCTATAGATCAAGATGGAGCAGTTAGTTGTACCGGTATAGACGACTTATCAGCATTTCCTATCAGCAGTTCCTATCTAGTATCAGCATGCTCCGGAGCCGAGCCGATTCTAGAATATGGATCTTCCAAATTGTCAATGGGGAGGGTATCTGATAAGGAATACAACGTTTCTCGGGATTTGATCAAGAGGATCATACTCCGGAGTAACCACGTGGGAAGCCTGCTAATTTTTGTTATTATTATTATTAAGAACGGCTGGAAGGTTGATTAATGATAGCGATGTCGGGGGCGCCGAGGGCCGGGGCGGGCGTCGGAATTCCTAATCAGGCAACCTTTAGCCGATGGCCAGGGCGGATATCCGACGGCCAACTCGCGTCCTCGAAAGAACAACCTTTATCAGATACCAGATACAAGGACCTAGGACTGATAAAGCTCAACGTGAAGCTTCTTGTCAACCGCCAAGTCGGAAATCGGATCAGGATAAAGCAACATTGGTAAATCTCGGCCGAGCTTGTATATCATTGATCAATCAGCATCGCCAGAAGAAACCTGGCCGTCTGTTGATTTGGAAGAAAGCCTGGAAATCGAATTCGCCATTGTAACATGGATAATCGTGATACTACTAGATAGCAATAGCGTGAGCCACTGAGCCTTGCCAGGCTCCAGGGAGTCAGGGACAGGGTGAGTCGCTAACAGTTGCGCCTTTCCATGACACCGATCCACAGTGGGGGAGAGGCGGACTGTTGGCCGATCAAGTACAGCAGTCTCAGTCTCACTTATCAAGTTAACCGATCCCTCGTGGCGATAAAGAGTCCCAAGACTGGGATAAACGGCTAAACGTGGTAGTCGGGGACATAGTTTCTGGTCCGGAGCCAAAACTAAAGTCTCCCCGGTCCCAGGATGCAACGATCAACACTGAACGGAGAGCAGGCGCAATTGCCACCCTCTGAGCTGCTATGGCGCATTGATTTATCGGCAAGCAGATCTGATGTCGCCTGGACTCCGTGGTACTGTAACCTCGTTTAGGAAGACGGTTGATTTGGCCCCCGTCTCAGGAATCTGGATGGAGTTAGTACGAGTCATGGCAGCACTTCGTAATATAATGCAATCCGCTGCTCCCAAGGCATAATAAGGATGGCTACAGAACCAACAACGACAGCATGTTCTGGAGTAAAATGTGTAGAAAGTTGGAACCTGGAACTTGGAACTTGGAACTCAAGAGTCAGAAAGAGCCGAAGAGCAGGAAATCCGGGGAGAAAACGGACGAGCTCCGGAGGCTTCACCGAGTTGACTTGAGTAGGGATTGGAATTGGAAACGGATTCTCCGCATCGTCCATCTTCTGTCTGGATTTGTACCAGTCCTAATGTCCCCAATTATTGACGTTGTTGTCGGTCATAGTGTCTGATGATCCAGTGTCCAGTGTCCAATTCCACAGTCCAAGAGTTCAATGGTCGAACAGCTCCTCTTCAGCAATTTCGGAATTAACGAAGACGAGTCTGGGGAAGGAACGCTTGGATCGTTTTCTCGGGGTTGGATCAGCGCTGGGTCGTTGGGATCGGCTGTAGGCTGCAGTCAGTCAGGGTGTGCATGGTGAATCACTGAATCCTGTCAAAGAGAATAGGAAGGTCCAGTGCGTATACTCCGGAGTATTCGTGTAGAACGGCTCGAGTCCGACAGGTTGGCCGTGGAAAGGGAGGCCCACGTCTAGTCTATAAAGAGCGGCGATTTGGAGAAATCAGATCGTCTGGAACTCTTCGTTATCATATCGCCATGTGGGGTTGCGTCGGCGATTCCTCTTCTTCTTATTATATTATTATTATTATTCAAACTAAGGTATTAGACTACTTTCATGTCCCTCGCTGACTTGACTTCCAATCCTATTCAACATCTTCATCTTCTACTCCAAGTGGAGCGATCTTCAACTCCCCTGACTCCAATATCCAGGATACTAAGAACTATGTCCTTGAAGCTATCCCACTCTCCTCCAACTCACAGTCCCTCCGCTCAGAGCTCCCGTCGCCTGAGCGTGGGGGCAAAGAGCCGAATATGCGTCCATTGCGGCCGTAGTTTTCGACGCACCGAGCATCTCGAGCGTCATGTTCGCACTCGTATGTCCTGTTTAAATCACTCGAGAGAATGACTCACTGCTGACAATTCCCAGACACAAAGGAAAAGCCGTATACCTGCTTCTGCGGGGCGGCATTCTCCCGTCGCGATCTCCTAAAGAGACATATGGGCATCACCGGCCATGAAGACACCAATCCTCCGAATACGAAGAGCAGCTCACCCAAATCCCGATCCCGGTTAGATCACGATGATGCGAGGCAAAGAACTCGTCGGACATCAACTCATGCCCGACAATACCATGCTGCCCCCGTCTCAGAACCTCCACAGGATACCGTTCCCCCATCCCCTGAGGAGGCCCCCGAGGCGGCCCAGTGGACCATGCAGCAGAGTACCTACGCCGGACGGGACCACGGCATTCTCGATACGACGACCAACGAAGATATTCACGACCCAGAGGTCCTCGAAGCAGCCCAGCTACTACTCCCAGGAGGCCTTTCAACAAGCTACACAGCCGCTCAGGCCTCACGTAAGTCTCACCTTTACCGAGGGAAACCCCCCAGCTGACAACCGGAGTAGCTCCGACATTATCATACTACCCTGAAGACCTGAACCACTTCGAAGAATTCACCCACTACTTCCTCGACTCCATCGGTCTACCCTTGGAATGGGTCCCCGGCAGCGAAGTCCACAACAGCAACACCAACACATTCCCCACCGATATCCCAGAACAATATCTTCACCCCAGCTTCAGAGAACAACGAGAAAGGTCACGCGCCACCTCTCCCTTCCGGTCATGGCTTCCGTCCGCGCCGCAAGTGGATCAGAGTTATGGGATGGTCTCAGATTACGGTAACATTTATCATCATCATCATCACCACCATCCGCCCGGGGATATGGCCAGAGTCGTGCCTAATCTTTGATTGATGTATATAGAACAAACCCAATGCAAAGAAAGGATTTTTACCCTATCATTTGATTCCGCAAATCTGATCTTGCTCTTACAGCATCTTTTGACGAAGTATCTTCACCTCTTTGTTTGACGCTTTCTAACCACATCTTTTCCAGACTCCATATCCCACGTTGCATATCAATGAGATAGCTATATCTGGCAATCTACACAGTAGACACAACAGTACGTCCTCGAAAATAATTTCGACTGACTGTTCAAAGATCAAGACAAACCATACTATATTGACCCTCAAAGATTCTGCTTATAGAGGCACTATACACAGACTTAGTTAAATGACTCACTAATGATAACCAAGTGGGAACCATTATACCCTACCTACCTACCTCCCCGCCTATTGAATCTCATACCCGGGAGAAACAAGTAAACTACGTCGTCAATATCCCCTCTACAGCTTTCTTCAACGTTGCCTACATATAGATGTAAAATTGTAAATACCTCCACCTTCCCACCACCCCCACTCTTGAACCGAACTCAGGTTCGGATTTGGGTCTAGATCTAGATGCTAGATAAGATGTTTATGTTTACGCTTATCCATGTTAGATTCAAGCAAGATCTATATCTGATGATAACGATGATGATAACGATGATGATGATATCAAATCGTTATTGTTGTTGGAGAGGCAAGATGTATCGGTACATCAGTACCGATACGTATGTTTAGAGGAATATGCAGTTGTTAGTTAGTTTAGATATGTGGAAGTAAATGATTATACAATTTCTATCAGTGTCTAACCGGGTATACAAGGGAGAGCAATGACATGCGGTAGCAAACAGAGAAAGAGTGGAGGAAGGGCTATCCCCACGTGCCTCCACCACCACCACGACCCTGCCTCCGCTGCGCCGATAACCGCCAATCATCCTCCCCAGCGAACCGATTATGCAATGGCTGGATGCGCTCCGCCTTCTTCCGCTTGGACAGCCGATCCGTCGGGGCCACTTTGAAGAACGTCGGCGCCGCTTCAACCAGCCATTTCGGCTCGATGCCTGTCGTGCAATGCATGTATTCCTTCGTAGTAAGGACGAGCGTATGGTAGATGACGTGTTCGGCGGGTTTGCCGAATAACGCTGAGCTTGGATGCATGTAGACCGGCGTGCCCTCGACAAGGGTCTTGTATCCCTCAGACGGATCTTTGCGGGCTGCGTTGCGGAAGAAGCCTGTGCAGAGGGCCTGGCGCACTTTGGTTGTGTTGCGGCCGCATGAGACGATTTTATGGTGGTAGCGCTGCATGATACCGAGGAGTTGCTGGCGGACGTCTTGGGCGCGACGGATCTGGCGGGCTTGGATGAAGTTTTCGAAGCACCAGGAGTTGTTGAAGCTTGATTTCTTCCAGCCGTTGTAGACGTTCAATAGGGTTAGGTGGTCGCCGTGCGGATCGTGGAACTTGGCTTTCTTTTGGTCGGCTTGTTGTTGCTTTTCTTTGGGGCGGTAGAAGACGGATTGGATGGAGAGCATGGCCACGATACTGAGCATTTCATCTGAGCAGCTCAAGTCCACTGAGGCGATGAGGACCTTGGCGAGGGCCGGCTCCATGGGGAAGTCGGCCATTTTCCTTCCTAGCCTAGTTAACAGCCCTTCGTCGTCTAGTGCAGATAATGCGTATAGTTCCTCGAGAGCAGTAAGCATGGTGTTGGTTGGAGGCGGGTCCATGAAGTCGAAATGGAGCAGGTCGTTGATTCCCATGGCCTTGAGCATGAGAATCGTGTGTGAGAGGTTCTGCCGTTGGATTTCGGGAATTGTGGTTGGCAGCATCTCGGACTGGTATGCTGCTTCAGTGTACAAGCGGAAGCACTTTCCAGGACCGGTTCTTCCAGCACGGCCAGCTCGTTGCTTAGCCTGTGCTTGCGAGATGGGTGTCACCACCAGAGAATCCATACCAAGCTTCGGGTCATAAGCGTTCTGCTTCACAAACCCTGGATCGATGACGTAGTAGATGTTATCGATTGTGATTGAGGTTTCTGCGATGTTTGTCGCAATGACGACCTTTCTACCACCAGGCGGAGCGGGATCGAAAATCCTACTTTGCATCTCGCTAGGTAGAGCCGAGTACACTGGGAGGATGACCAGTTCCGGAACGCTCGGCCCCAAAGCCTTCATCCGCTCATACAAGATCTCGCATGATGTGTCAATCTCCTCCTGTCCTGTTAAAAATAGAAGCATATCTCCCGCAGGCTCAGTTAGGTGAATCTGCATGACTGTTATGAGCGCCGCATCGAGATAGTCCGACTCTGGCTCCTTGGAGTACATGATCTCCACGGGGTAGGTCCGGCCAGGAATCGAGAAGATAGGGCAACCGTAAAAGTACTCTGAGAACTTATCTGCGTCCAATGTTGCAGATGTCACAATTAGCCGTAAGTCGGGTCTCCGCTTGAGTGTCTTCTTCAGCAGCCCAAAAAGGACATCGGTAGCGATGGTTCGCTCGTGGGCTTCGTCAAGCATAATCACAGAGTATTTTCTCAGATCAGGATCTAGCAAGACCTCTCTCTGAAGCATGCCGTCTGTCATGTACTTGATCTTCGTCTCTGGGCTGGTACAATCTTCGAAACGAATGGTGTAGCCAACCTCCGCGCCCAATTGGCAGCCGACCTCTTCGGCCACACGTTTGGCAACGGACATTGCGGCAACACGACGAGGTTGTGTACATCCAATAATACCCTTGTTAGCGTAACCGCCCTCAGCCAGAAACTGCGTCAATTGCGTTGTCTTTCCAGACCCCGTATCTCCGACGACAATCATCAACTGATTCTCCTTCACGGCTTCGAGCAGCTGCTGGCGGAACTTGTACACGGGTAGACTCTCCCGCTGTTGTTTGATCGACATGTTCGTCCGTTTTCCGAACGACTGATTCTTACCCATGGTCACTCTCTTCCACTCCGGAACTGGTTCGTCTGTGTTGCTTTGTTGAGTAGAACGGAGATCCGACGCAAATTGTCGCTCATTAGCCATAGGGTCCTGCCACTGTGCATTAAGGTCCACCCCTGCTGCTTTTTCTGCCGCTTTGTCTTGAGCCTCCTGCTGTCTGAGATCTCTTCGGTCCTTGGCTAAATTCGTGCCTGCCATAGCTGAGCGGTTCATAGATCCATCCGGAGCTTTAACCACCCGAATCGGAGATAGTTCTAGCGACATCTTCGTCTGGCCTGCCAGGAAAGGAGGTTCTTCGTCTCGAACCTCAATGTCGATATCTTCCTCTTCTTCAAAGGTTCCCTCTCCCGTCAAGGTGGCATGGTATTCTTCGTCAATGTCAGGGTAGTCAGCTGCCGAAGCCGCGCCGGACGCGATAAGCTGCTTGATCTCCCATCGCTCTGGAGAGGTCATGCGCTTCCTATTCATCATCGGCTTGCCATCAGATTCCTCAATAATCGGAACGTCCGAGCCGAGGTTGCCGTATCTGTCGTTCGAGGAGGCGCCATCAAGACGTTCCATATTAGCTCCGGATGCAAGGCGCTTCTGGGGAATGAGATCCCGCCCAGTCTCCTGATCAACCTCTTTCATAGACAAGCCAATGCGTGAGCCTTCTATGCTGATTACTTTGACCTTGACCGGTTGCCCGCGAGAAACCAGATCCGAGGGATGGTTGACTCGAGCACCCTCCTGCATCGCAGAGACATGTACCAGACCATCAACCTTACCCTTCACCCCTGGCAGGTTCACAAATGCGCCAAAGTCCTTCACCCCAGTAACTCGTCCATCGTAAACCTTGTACAGAACCGCCTGGTCATCCAGTTCCACAGGTGGAGGTTGGCGGAAGTAATCATCGTCATCGCGTCGCCCTCTTCGTCTATCGCTGCGGCCATTGCTGTTTCCATCATATTTAGACTTAACCCTCCCCGTCGACCGCCCAAACTCATCCACCTCATCATCCCTCTTTTCGTAGACCGGGCTTCGAGACCTTGACCTATATCTATCCTTCCGTCTGCGCCGGCTAGAATCATCATACCCAGGACTCCGACTCTGACTCCGCTTCCTCTTACTCTCAACCTCAACATCCGGCCGTGCTTGTGTCGTCTTCTCACCCCGCGCCTTCCCCGCCAACCCTTCCAACATCGCAAACGTATCATCCATCGCACTACCCTGCGCACCCCCCTCCTCATCCCCACCCCCACCGTCCCACTTCACCTCCCGATCCGGCACCGCCAATCCCTTAAAAACCCTCGCCTTCTTCTCCAACACATTCAGCAAATCCATATCATCCCCCTCCTTATCATCCTCTCTCCCCTTTTGATGATTCCGACTCTTGTACCTCGGATGCATAGTAAGCACTAAGCGATCCACACTCTCCATCAAACTCATCGGAAACTCAGCGCCCATAGCCTCGAGCTGGGCCCTGAATTCTGCAAACGACGCGCATTTCAGGTGTTGCTCGATGACAAATTCCGCGAGCACTTTGTCGTTCACGCCGAGATGGTTTTGCAGTTCGTTTGTTATTCGTGAGATTAGGGAGAGGTGTTCGAGGGATTGGAGGTCGTCCATTTTTCTGCGTGGCGCTGGCTTTCGCCGCCGCGGTGGGGCGACTTGGCGAGTTAGGTATTTGGTGTTATGGAGCGGTGGATTGTATATCAGGGTTTGGACGAGGGAGTGAGGGACACTCTCCTCGATGGTGATGACGGTTGAGTTGAAGGTCTAGTTTTGAAGCTGTTGCGGAAAATCTGTGGCGTGGTTGGTTGGTTGAACTTACCCGCCACCGATAAGATAAGCAGCGAGCCCCAGCCACACTTACAGGTTACTAGTATAGATTCGAGTGTCGATTTTCAACTTTCAAGGTTCTAGGGAAAGATTTTCATTTTCATTTTTGATCTTCGATATTATGACTGATAGTGACTATTGAGCAATAAAGCAATCAACTTCGATGAGTCAAATAGACTCTATACTAAGACTAGATAACTAATAAGTATACCAGGCTATATGAATTAATAGTAGACATTATAAGGAATAAAAAAATCCCAGCTGCGTCTGACCATGTCACTTAAAGTTACTTAGAGAGCCAAGAGCATGGCACCGAGAGTCATCACACCAGCGAAAGTAGATCCAAAGCGGTTCAAGGTAGCAGCACCAGTGAACTCAGGGGCATCAGGAGTAGTGCTACTGCTAGTGGTGCCGGGCTGTTCAGGCGATGTCCCGGTGGGGACCTCGGGGATGACGGGAGCCGTTGTCGGGGGAGGAGTGACGGAGGTCGTTGTAGTCCAGGTAGGCTCGGGAGGGGGAGTTGAAGTCTCGGTCTCAGTAGAGGGAGGAGTCTCAGTCTCAGTAGGGGGAGGAGTCTCGGTCTCCGGAGGGGGGGTCTCAGTCTCGGTCTCGGTGGGAGGAGTCTCAGACTCTGGGGGGGAAGTCTCGGTCTCCGGAGGTGAAGTCTCGCATGGTGTGGTAGTTGGCTCGGGCTCATCTGGTGTGGTGGTCGGCTCCGGCGTATCAGTCTCGCATGGTGTGGTAGTTGGCTCGGGCTCGTCTGGTGTAGTGGTCGGCTCCGGCGTCTCAGTCTCGCATGGTGTGGTAGTTGGCTCGGGCTCATCTGGTGTAGTGGTCGGCTCCGGCGTCTCAGTCTCGCATGGTGTGGTAGTTGGCTCGGGCTCGTCTGTGGTAGTGGTCGGCTCCGGCGTCTCAGTCTCGCATGGTGTGGTAGTTGGCTCGGGCTCGTCTGTGGTAGTGGTCGGCTCCGGCGTCTCAGTCTCGCATGGTGTGGTAGTTGGCTCGGGCTCGTCTGTGG